>JAIGNY010003432.1:232500-247500 GCA_020152595.1 Chiridota heheva
TCGAACATCATTAAAACACAATTTGTATTTTCATGATTCATTTTCAGCGACGGCGCCAGGAATTTCATGCTAAGGGAGGGGCAGGGACAGCTTTGTCTCATGGGGGAAAAAGTATATCAATCAGAAAAATATGTCACTTTACTTAATTTTCTGTGTTGGTGTGGGGGGTGGGGTGAGGGGATCTCGCTGCCACTCCCGAATATAGCGCCGCAATTGATCATTATTTAGATAAGATGGGTGTGAGACATATTATATCAGAACATGCCAGTCCGTTTGTGAGTGTGTGGATATGTCATGAGCGGTGAATTATGTGCCGAGTGTATAAAAGAATATGATAATAATAATAATAATACAAATGATTTACAATGCGCACATATCCACTCTATGGATATAATATGTGTCATAGTACACGACTGAGATAGTCCAACAGTGACGTTGACTAACTTTGCCAGTGGGTAAATGCGTTACGTAAATGCCTAAAAATGTTCATTTAAAATTAAAACATTTGCACTATATCGTGTAAGTTTTTATATTTCTGCGATAATACATCTTGAAGAATAATATGAATGTGGATATTGAGAGATATTAGAGACAAGGTTTGACATATTCAAAAGATGCCGGTCGATGATTGCCTGGTGGTTTTCTGTGTTAAAAAGGTTACGAGTTCAGAGACTTCATATCTGTAGCTTCTTGCTTTTACAAGGATCACGATATATCAATATCGTGCTATATCAATAACATGAAGACCTCGATGTCATGTGGTAAAATACGATGCCCCTTTCTAAGATATAGTATATTCTGAATTTCAAGCTAACGTAAAATTTACCAAAAATATTGGCATCATATCTAAGTGATCAAAATAAGCTCTTCACGAAGTTTTAGTCGTGCATAAATCTGTTTTGACTCCTGCAAGTTATGTATGACCCAAAGCATACCACGTTTTCTGTGACACTGTTCATAAATGTAGCAACGCGGCTGTGCAATGGGTAATGTTTTTCTATTGTATTTAAACGATTGTAATCATTTTATGATTAAGTATATCTTATATGACAGAAGAATTTAAAAGAAACAAAATGATGAAGAAAGCATTCAAAGTATTAATTCCGTTTGTTTTTCACTTTTGTAGAAACTACTGAAATTAAAGTAGTTGTGACGCGACATCCTCACTTTCTTCGAACTCATATGTATCATATTATATATTCATATTTTAAACCATTGTATATATTAACAAAGAGATGAAACGGAATGTAGAAAATAAAATTTTGATACAATTATCTTCAAAATACATTAACAATAAAAACAATAATTCTTATTTGGGGATGAGATCGCAACTTTCAACAGAATACTTTCCACACATATACACATACGGATAAACTTAGATAACTTCTTAATGGAATAAGATATGAAAGTAGTTGTTTCACCATATTTTGCTGTCGAAAGTTCTCTTTCATGTTAGATAACCTTGCCTGACCACTAAACTAATCCTTTTAAGGTGGTCATAATCAATTCAGTCCATACGCATTTGAGTCTCTCCTGAGTTCACTTGTAGGATTTACTTTATTATTCTTATCTTTGTCAGAAATATTATACATTAGTATTTGTACTGATTCAGTTCTCATTAACTGCTAAACGATTACAGTGTGTTAGTAATAAGAAAACTGAAGAGGTTTAAACTATCTGATATAGATTATAGTGCCAATAAGTTATACAAAGTTTCGCGAAATTTGTCAAAACTAAGCCATGAATGTCAGTACAAAATGTTGTACACTAAGTGTATACTTCTTAACAATTCATTTATACTTTCGATGATTTCACGAGTAGTCAATTTCATTTAGTTAATCTTTTCTGCAAACCCAAATCGGGAAATAATTTAAAAGGAAAGTGCCACAATTCCGAAGTCTGTAATAACATGTTTTATAGACACAGTTTGCTATGTATGATCTATGTATATTGAGAGGAAAAGTTCTATTCTTTTTATGTAACGAATTTGCTATGTTTAAAGAAATCTTTGAAGCAAATTCATGAATTTGTATTGAGTCATTTGTATAGTCATGCTCGTATTGGAAACAGGGAAAGGTACCTGGTTCGATTCCTGTCCTGGGCGTTGCATTGTGTCGTTGAACAATACACTTTACTTTACTTGCTGCAGTCCACTCAGTTGTAAAATAAGTACCAGCAATGCTGGGGAGTCAATTTGCGATGGACTGGCGTCCCGTCTAGGCCAGTTATGTACTCTCATCCGCTTGCACCATTTAAACCGTGGATAAGCACCGGCTCTATGAGCCTAATGGTTAGTTGAGCTTCTCTTGATAAAACAATAACATCTCATCGAAGTCTTCGCATAACAATCATATTCCGTTGAGTTTAAACAAAATGCGCTACCTTTTCAAAGCGTTAATAAAAGAGGAAAACTCGGTAAAATGCTTTTCATAAACTATAGTATTTAACAAACAACTGAAAACAACAAAATTTAATATTGCACTTTACACGTAAGGAATTGCCTGTTTCAGCCATAGTCTGCTGACGCAAGATTGCCACAAGGTTTTTCTTCTTTTTGAAAGAATATGGACCTTACAAACCACAGATGTGTGCACAAGAACTATGCTCATTTACGGGATCTCTAATGTTAACATACTACCACTTTAAAACATTGCACTTTAAGCAAAAAACAAAACACCCTCTCTGCTATTACAAAGTAGACAACTTAAATAAAAAGGATTGTCTATTCTTTTACACCTAAACAAAATGTATCTGTAAAACTTGTAATAAAGTCCTTAATGAAGTCTATCGAAGTTATTTTCTTAATTGTAATGTAAAATGTATAGCTTTAAGTGGATTCGGAGAATTTAGCGCAGCACGCATGTGAGACATGTATTTCTTATTTCCCTGCTACACCCATGCTTCCCTATTTGACATGTAGTATTAACAGTTAATGACTTTTACACAGATAGAAGATTATAAAAAATGTTGAAATTAAAAGTGCATAACGTTTATAATAATTTTTTGAAATTTTACAAAACAACAATCTTTACATTGCATAATTTTGCTTAGGATCTGCTTCCAAACGTTTCCGCAAAACTGCCTTCAATTTCTGCTATAAATGAACTTAGCTGTCTCAATATAAAACTAACGTATGGTACTATTTGTATGTCCACATTTGGTTGGGAGTGACATCTGTAAGTCATGTCTCCCTTTCAGGTTTCCATCCAACTTCAATTAAGACCCATCCAAAAATGAATACAGAACATTAACAAATTTGAATAGTCTGAAAAGAAATACCCCTTGCTACTAATTGACTAAAGCCACGTGATGTTAAAAAACAATTCAATTTAAGTGTGATATCTGCAATTCAAAGGATATTCATTAGTAACAGTTCTATAAAAATACAATTCCCTCTCTATGGTAATTTCGCGCAAACAGTCAAACATAAGCGAGTTCCAATTAAGCCTTATCTGGATCATGACTGAGAATCTTATTAGAAATTCTGAAACGCATTACATTTTATCGATCCGATACATTTTTCTTTGATATCCCGGAAAAATTATTTCTACTGATTCACAACAAAAAGATTGTGCATTGTACCAATCTTCGTATTGAAATAGATAGGAAGCATTTCTATCATTTTATTGTCATTTTTACTTAAAAATTACATTGTTATTCATACGCTCTCCTGCCTTTTAACTGTACTTGGAAACATGCCACGGTTAATCTTCTTGTTCGGATACTGAACTATTGTCTGGATGTCTTGCAATTACCCGACGAACATGCATATTTTCTACACGGGGATCTTTTCGATCACGTGAGTTGGCATGGATTCGTTGTTTATCTTCTCCAACGCCACCCTCATCATATGTATCATTAAACAAAGATGTGTTCCCAGATTTAGGACCACCGTTCATTTCATGCATTTTGTAAGCATTGTGATTTGCATGATGATTGTTTTCTCTACTTTCTTGTTCTAGTTGTGCTTTAACTGCGTTATAAAGTCCTTTTGGCGGTTCTTCAGTAAGTAACATCATGTCTTCTCGGTATTCTGGGTGTATATCGTACACTTTCCTCAAACCAAACAACACCGGTCCGTAGCCAATCGAAACAAATCCAATGATAAAATTCAAAGTGGTGAATCCCATCGTTGCGACTATCTTACTCGCTAGAACAGGTCCTATGGCATAGGCCAACGAGTACGAAATATCAGCAATAGCGTATATACTTCCATAAACAGATACATGTCGTGTATCTACGAGATGACCAAGTGTAGGTAGAAGGGATGTATCAATAAGTGCAATTCCAAAACATATACCACACAAAGGGAATATGAGACTTGTGAATGTTTTACAGAAAGGTACAATGAATGTGTGCAATCCTATGATAACAAGTCCAGTAGCAGCATATAACCATTGATAATGAGGCCACTTTGCGGCTAGTTTGACGGTGATAATGACACCAATGACGTGAGGAAAGAATGCCGGAAGCCATATGATACCGGTCTGCCAACTGACTGCCTGCATTTCATCTTCCATCCAAATAGCAATTGTTGGCTCCAAGAAAGCTAATGAGATATTCGCAACAACAAGTGCACCTGCAGTAATCGCTATATATGGATCCATAATAAGCTTATAGATTGGCGTACCTGTTGGCATTTGCCAGCGGCGTTCCCCGTACGGATTAATCACAAAAAAGAGCAAAAATTCATCAGAAAGGGCAATCAAGGCTAGGATAAAGAAGGGAACGAACTTTCCAGAAAACTGGTAAATACCGCCGAAAGGTGGAGCCACTAGAGAACCAAACGATATGAAAGCCAAGGCAATTCCCAACGCTCTGCTTCGAGCTTCTTCCTCCTGAAAACGATCTGCAATCATAGCAAATCCCGAAGTGTCTGTAAAAGCCGAAGCAACGCCTTGTAGGCTACGCGCCACAAACAAGAGAAAATAATTTTCTCCAAATGCAAAGACTGTTGTTGCAAGAAACATCACAGCAAGTCCTATCATCATAGGTATGTCGTAACCAATCTTATCAATCAAGGTTCCAGAGAATGGATTTACCATCAGTTGAACGATAGCCTTCGATGCGAACAATATTCCGATGCCCACCTCCTCGTTCTTGTAAAGTGTCACTGATTTTGCCGTGGAGTTTGGGCTATCTGGTAATACAGTAGTTTCAATTTCCTCCCATGCATGGATTGATCGAAGGTAGTCTGGAATTATTGGCACAATAACCATATAAACCATGTTGTCTAAAAGCAAAGCAATGCACACTATTACCAATACGAAACGTCTTTGGGTTACCGGATCTTTTATTCTTGCTTTCGCTGTGCCAATGAACTCTGACATTGCCACCTTGGTGTCCCCAAAACTTGGTGGAGTCATCATTTTGACAATGTTGTTGTATTTTTGCACTTCTTAAAAGTTTTTATCAAATTGGCACTGCGTTTAATAGGGCATTAACACTGAGCTTAGACAGTTCTTTCACGATGGTAAGGCATAAACCTCAACGAAGGCAGTCGTTCTGTGGATGTTCACATACCTGAAAGTAGAAAAGAACGAAAAATACCGAAATTAGCCTCATTGATATTTTTGATCATAGAATAAAACTCCGAAACTGACATTTATGTAATGGCCATTTCTTTTCTTTTTTTCGTTCTTTTCCATTTTCGAAGTATTTGAAATATCCACAGAGAAAAAGACAACACTTTTTATGTACCAAATATAAAAACATCGCCACGTATCTCCATATTCGCTAAAGAAATCGAGACTGACTTCACAACCGTCTTAGATCACATATGAACCAAGTCTAATCTTTAAAATGGCAGAGAAAGCGATAAATGTGTGCCGGTATCGTTAAACTTTAAATTCCCCTAGCTGCATTAATCACGAAGACTGGTTGGGGAAAAAACTCAGTACCATGTACTTAAATCTTGTGCAGAAAGCGAGAAAGAGTTACAGGTCCTCTTGAATTCCTTGTCGAGTCAGTGAAGTCGATAATTAGCCACTATTCCTCAAAATGGTCAAATAAATTCTTCACGGTGTGTATAACACTCCACAAACAGCATAACAACAACTATGCTAGTGATTTTCCGATCCACCAAGCCAATTTGTTTGATTGTTCAAAAATACAAATATGCGGAAGAAGCAGATATGAAACGGACAGCTGAACGGGCCTTAACTTAATTTCTTTCTGAGATTCATGGATAATCGTATGTACTTGATATAATCCGATGGACAACACCGATCTTAAATATTCTAAAGACTTTGTGTTTTTGCGATAAACCATCTATTCTTTGGTATTATGAAATTTGTATGCACACTGGTGTGAGTCGGTAGTTTTATGTTTTACTTAAATATGTATAGCACATATTTGAAGTATTGAATGTCTGCTACATATATTGAAGATCTATCGACACGTACATTCTTATAAGAACATTCTTTTCTCGTCCCGAGTTTCCGAATTAATGGTGACCGATGATTTATCAGCTTATGTGTTTAATTTGTAATGAATGATTGTGTCACTAAACTCAAAATCAATCTTAACATTCGTTTTAAAATTTCTTTCCTTAACTTCAACAATAAAAATTCATTCAATATTTATTTATGATAGACATTGAATTGAAGTATAATTAAAGGAGCATTAGACCGAATTTATTCAAAATTTTATCGAAACCAGTCATGTCGCGCACTGTGTTAATACTCTGGTGCATGTTTATTCACCGAGTACACTCGTTCGTCGATATATACAGTGCATGGGTGCTCTGGTGCATAACAACGGTAAGTTTTAACGTAACATTATGTACGTGTACTAAAACAAGGCGATAGATATTTCTTTCGGAGAATTTGACAAACCAGAAGCGTCGTTCATTAGGAAAAAAAAAAATATTTAAAAGATTTGTCGAAAATTCCAAACGAACAGAACCAGAAACTAAAGCCTAGGCTGTTGTACTGGTCCACTTGCCGATACGATAAAGTATCGGAGATAAAAGTATAAAGATTTCCTTGCAGAGTTTTTACTGATTAAACTTCCCAGAACTGGTTAAAATTAATGGGAAGCTTTATATCGCTATGTATCTTTGTATTGTATATTCACTAAATAACAAAAATTAAAACTATGAGGAGTTTTAAATATTGTTGTAATACTATAGACTCAAGTAGAGTACTTAACAGGGTTTTGCAAGGTTTAATTTGTAAGATTTTTATACCTAGTTCACCCCATTCACGAAAATGTCGGTTATATACAACCAAACTGAGGGCACGCATTGGTCATTGTTGAGAGATGTAATCAAGAATGGAAAGAAATGTTTCTTCTTGGCTCAGTTTGAATCAGGCTAATGAAATGTATGCAATATGTCCCTCCCAAAGGTATCCTCCAAAAGCAAAAATCCTCTTACGTTAAAAGATAAATTAGTGCTCCTATGTTTTTTGTTTGTCCAATTGTCGACCACAGTGAATTCTGACAAACTGTTTGCAATCTTAAAGGAGCAGTAGACCAAAAATAAGGGCGTACTTTAATAGGGTCCATCCATAAATTGAATACTTATTTAGCACGCAACGATATAGCAAATTTCTGGTGACCTTTGCCTTTACGTCGTCTGTGGGCTATGGAGGCATGCAGTTTATTGATATGTTTTGGACAAGTGGAAGTAAATTTCCGTAGTTTATCGTTCCTTTTCGATAATCTTTTTTTCCTGGAACAGACATAAATGTTTCAAATTGATTGGTACGGAAAGGTTCGTACCGTCGTTTGCGGTTGGACTCGTAATGCAGTGTGAATTTCAGGAAGAAACTAGTATCGAAGTTCGTCGTACTCGACTACTTGTTCACTGATACCATAGCACTTTATAGTATCGGCAAGTGGACCAGTACAACAGCCTAGGCTTTAGTTTCGGCAAATCTAATAAATATTCTTATTTCCTAATGAACGACGCTTCTGGTTTGCTAAATTCTCCGAAAGAAATATCCATCGCCTTGTTTTAGTACACTTACATAACGTTACGTTAAAACTTACCGTTGTTATGCACCAGAGCACCCATGCACTGTATATATCGACGAACGAGTGTACTCGGTGAATAAACATGCACCAGAGTATTGACACAGTGCGCGAGACATGACCGGTTTCGATGAAAATTTGAATAAATTCGGTCTTATGCTCCTTTAATCATACTTCAATTCAATGTCTACCATAAATGAATATTGAGTGAATGTTAAGCACATTATTAGAAGCACAATATCAAATTTTGCGATCACTACATTGCATGACTTCCCATTGAAAAATGTAAAAGGTCGTCATGTGCAGCATGTTCAATCTCCTGCTGAGGATATGTAGGATATCCTGACATTTCATTGTCTATTCTGAACATCTTTTACTTCGTTACTATAACGTAAGCTACCGTTGGTAATGTCAAATAAGTGATAAACCCTTAATAAGACTCTTTACTGGTGAGAAAGAAACTTAAGAGATTATCCCCCGGGCTTGCAGAGTAATTGAATTAAAACCACCAGGAGTAATCCAGTTTTATTTATTTGACACTCGGATATATTTTAGTTGTCACGACGACTCGTGAGATAGTTTAGGTGAATAGCACGGGGCTAAAAGGAACCAGGCACGAACTTTCTTGGCATAATAGAATGGTAAGAGTTAAATATAGACAAAAATATTACAGATGAAAATATTAAAGGAGCAAAATATTTTACAAGGTCAAGAATTACTTAGCATCAATTGTATTTGGCTTGAGTCAGGAAAATGAATTACAACAATTTTTGCTGTTTTTCGTGCCCTTCAAAAAGCAATACTAGTTCCGAGTCGATTTTCACCCCTCTTTTGTACGCGTAGCAATTTATCCTTTAAAATCATTCAATTTCAGAGTATAATACGTTTTGTTACTCAGCACATTTCGCCAGGTATCTTTGTATTGTATATTCACTAAATAACAAAAAATAAAAGTATGAGGAGTCTCAAGTATTGTTGTAATACTGCGATCTAGTGTGGCAAAAGATCAAAGATACCGTATTCGACGTAAAAGCTCCCCTGCTTTAGCAAAGCGCCCACCCAACATTTTTTGCCTGATAACATTATTAAACATTATTAGATTAATTTGAAGACATAGAATCAGTTTTGTTACATTATTTGCTTATTTTGTGTCTGATGCTCACGATTTTGTGCAGGGCTAGTATAGCACCAGTTCACACAATGCAATTCGGATAGCACACTGTACGCTTCCCGAAGCATGGACGCTTTTTAGGAAAAAAACTTCGGGCCTAAAAAAGTGCTGCAATTCTATTTTCGTAAGCGCCCCGGGATACCAAGCACTTATTACGTCGAATGCGGTTAATACATTTACCTGTACAAATTGCTTATTTCTTTTAATAAACCACGAATGAAATTTTACCCGATTTGCTTGTTTTTTTATTTTCTCAATTTTTCTTAGATTTTCAACATTCAAAGTTTCCTTATTTGTGGCAATAGTTTTTCTCATTTCATGTAACAGTTTCAAAAAATAAAATAAATAAATAGATAAGTCAGGAAAACAGATTGTAGTCAGAAAATAGTAAGAAAACTCAGATTGTTGCATTAATCATCCTCATATAAACTTCCATTTAATAGAATATAACAATTTGTAGTTACAAATTTGTCACAGAAAGAGTCACACAAATGTCACAAAAAGGTTTTACGCCTCGATTTCAAAAAATTTGCTATTATTTCATCAACAAAATTGTTTGTGAATTTTAAACAGGTGCAGGCCTCTATTTGTGTATCAAGTTGAGAGGTGCTTTTACTGTTCAACTGCAGAATCAAATGAAATTATTTTGAGTAAATACTACTAACTGATGCATAAACAGTAATGTTACTCGCGGACAGTTACGGGGGATTAGATTCATCCCTACCCCCACAGTTTATACTTTAGTTTCTTTCCATGGGATTTACTACAATTCACGCTATTCATGATAAAACGTGCACAATATCCATATCAGAATAAAATGTATTGATTTCTAAGCGTAAGAAATGATAGTCGGAATAGAAAAATAGCTTTAAATGCTTAATTTCTATCAGTCTATGCATATTCAATCAATCATGGAATTGGCTATCACTGAATTACAATAAAGAAGCTTTCTGGAACTTATCAAGTCTAAAGTAAGAAACTCTAAAGACATGCTTCTAAACAACACTACCCCAACATGATAATTTAATAATAAATAATAGTCATTCACAAATGGTTGAATCGCATCTTTTCTTTTTCTTTCTCGATTTTGTGATAAATGTTAAACATATGTGCCAAGGAAATACGTAAAGATGTATTGTTTCAAAAATATCACTTTATTTGATAATCCCTTTCTAACTAAGCAGAAATTTGTTTAAGCACGACCGTTGGCTTTTTTGTGTAATCCTTGTTTAAATAGGGCATCACTGACAGAATTAGGCTATAAACACGAATTTTGTAAGGGACGAACACAAAAATAGTCACCTCCAAGCGGAGACAATTTTTGTACATATTGAAATCAATTGCCCCAAATGTTTAAAGGAGATGCAATTGTGTGTTTTCTTCGAAGAAATAAACATTCTAAGCTCTTTACAAATGGGATAGGGGGAGTTCCTCGAAACAAACAAATTAGCTGCTGACTGTATTCGTAGAAAGTCCGGGTCTCACAGTATAGGCACTAGTTTTCTAATACGTCGTCCAGGCTGTTCATTAAATTGGTTAAAGCTAGTCTTATGACTGAACATATAGAGTTGATCCATTGCACGAGTAGCCAACGTTTGATCAAACTCTCTTTTATCTATTTCCGTCAATATCTACTGTGTGAAATGTGTACAAATGTTGATTATATATATATATATATATATATATATATATATATATATATATATATATATATATATATATATATATATATATATATATATATATATATATATATATATATATATATATATATATATATATATATATATATATATATATATATATATATATATATATATATATATATATATATATATATATATATATATATATATATATATATATATATACATATATATATATTTATATATGAATATATATATATATATATATATATATATATATGTGTATATATTGTGCAAATTGTCATACACCTGTGACCATTAACATTTTAAAGACAATTTATCTCTGAATGTAAGTACACTGAGAGCGAACTGCGTTCAATAGCAAAGTAAGTTTTTGCAACTATTGCATTTTTTTAACCAAAGAGGTTGAAAATAATTGTGCTGAAGGCACCATACATATCAAGGACCATACACGAAGTTCCCACGAATTGGGGGCTTTTATATTTGTAGAATTTTTTGTGTCCAAAAAAAAGCTTTTTGGGTCAAATACTGCTATAGTACAGCTACAAATGTCCATACACTCTGCATCGACCTCATCGAATACGACGAAAAGATCGTCAACGGATGTCTTTTCTTCTATTTATACCCATTATGCTGACGCTGGATGGACTTGAAGAAGTTTGTGGTCACCTACTTAGCGGAATGATGATGATGTCTGATTCGTGCACCACAACGATAACAGTAATACACATTCGAGAACATTCTTCATTGATTTCAGTAAATTATGAGATCATTGTATCAGGTTACTAATCAAATTTTGTTCTTATAAAATGAATTATCCAGGAGAAACGAGAGTGGATTATGAGCCTGGAAAGATATTGTGTATAACTGGAGATGACGTCATCCTTGGTTTCAAATGGCATCAAAGAGCGCGTGTACCTTGAATCCCTAAATAAACAAGTGTACACCTTCACCGTCAAGAGGGTACTATTAACGTAACGTAGTGTGTAAATCCTCAGTTGTGAATCATTTACTTGAACTATTCAGGTGACGACAACCGGATGTGTTCTAAAACGGTCTATAATCTTGCCCTTTAAAGCACTGAGTTTTGAGAAACTAATTTGCCTGAGTGATACAACATGTATCATGAGTACCGCCGTTTGCCCATTATAAACAACATTGAGATGATTTATCAGCGACCATACGTGTAGTGCATTTCGAAGTTTAATTCAACAATTCAGTTTTTGCATTAAGTAGACCACGGATGAAATAACACGTTGAGAATTAAAAAAAAGTCAATTTCATTGAGATTCAGGATACTTATTTCAATCCAATTACAATATTTACGCTTTATTACTCAAAAATGACTGGTGTGTAAAAAAATTCTGATGGAAGGCACAGGTTTAAGATGACATTTAGTAAAAAATGGTGTAAACTGAACATTGAAACCAGACATACTGCAGCTTTGTTAATAATGTCATATCGAATTTAAAGCGATATCCGCTCCACCGCCGTATCTGGTGGTTGCCTAGCGACCTCTATTTTTATTGTTTTGGTATTTCATCATCTTTGATGGGTGGAACCGAGAGCAATTTGATTAAGGTCCAATATCGAACAAATAGGGTGCATCCCCCTCCTATATACGCAGGCATCAACATACACACATGTTTGAAATTCTAAAATTCATGTTTTGTTTTAATATACACAAAACCACGGTTAGTTTGAACACTTGGGGCAAAAACGTATATAGAAGGGCATGGCTGCTTATTTGCGTCATAAATTATGTGACCAATTTCACCATATTGAATGACTTGTTTTAATTTTTTTTTGCTTTTCAGCAAAACCATAGAGGCCTACAACCTTTTTCAGTGTTGCCTTACATTTTGTTTAAGAAATCGCCACCCCCATGAAAAATACCGAATCGCTTCGTAGCAATGTACTAACCAGTTAGTGCTCATCTTTACTTAATGTGTATAATTTATCTGAATACCAAATAAAATGATATATAAAAATCAATAAGTAATAGGCAGAAGTAAGCCACAAATGAAGTGGGTTAGTTACGAAACTTATGCTTACTAGTAGGTTGTCTCACCTGCGAAATTGCTCATTTGCTGCTGTAACTGTGTAAAGCTGCATTTGTTAGATTAACATTACGATTCATCAACACTTATGCGCCCTCCTGCAGTTCTTAAAGATGTATTACTGTCACTTGTTAATTCTTGACTCCTTCATTGGTTTCTATACATGGTTACTTATATATTTCATCTTCTTCGGCAAAGGAAAACAAGTTCCGTATGCAAAACAAATTAAAAGAAACTTGCTTGCATGTTTAGAAAGTGATACAACAAAATGATACAACAAAATATCTCCAAAATAACCACCCAATAAATTCAACGTACGACTTTTTATTCAATTTGATTTTTGAACATAATTAGAATAGTGACTCTTCCTTGTTTTAACATCCATTTAAAAAAATTGTTTAATGGTCTGTTGTATGATATGTTAAGGCAAAAAGTCGCTGGTTCTACAGGATTTCTTTCAATATCCATTTTACCCTCCGTACGCTGTTTTATATTTTAAAACATAATGTACTTACGTCACTTATAATCCTGATGTATATACAGATTTTTTTTTTTTTTTGTCTGAAACTTTTGGATAGGTATAGTTTTAGCAAAATAACTAATTGAATCGGATCCCTTAAATTCTTTATGCAATAATATCCATTTACGCACAGCTTTCATAACATAATAAAGACATGTAAATGCTGTGTAATTTTATTATTTTCAGTTCTCAGTTCTATTTTTCATGTTCTTATAGTCTAAGAAGTTTAGTGTCAGACATCATCATATCCAGCAAAATATGCAGAGTATTAACGCATGAATGTAAGAAAGTTAATAAGTAATGCATAACCAAATAACGTAAATGTAGCTGGCCTCATTCAGCTTATCGTTTTGTCATATATGAATAATAAGCTGAAAACCTAGTCAAATGTTAAACCGGCAAGTGAAAGAATTTCCTCAAAGTTGTATTAATTGCAGCAAAAGTCCCCGCAAAAGCGCGCTTCAATTTCAAGAAGGGAAATGGTTGAGTAAGTGATGGTAAATGTTTGTCTTGTTAGGCAAATAAAAACGGACAGAAATTAACCAATGATCGGTAAATACCGAGATCATCTTTCACATTATAATCAAACAAAGTCTAACAAACATTTATCAAAAGGAAACCCGAGAAAGATGTTTGGGCGTAAGTTTACATTCTGGGGAACTAATGATGAAATAAAATGAAGAATCCTTGCAAAGGACGGAAAAGCTAAAAAATGAAAATGTTTTTATGACGTAATATCATTCACACTAAATCAAATAAATGCGGGGGAGAGGTATTAATTTGAAATTGAGACTGAAAGAAAAGAAAAGAAAAGAAATCATAATGATATCCATTATCAATACATAGCATGATACATAACATGATTAGAGACCTAATAAAATAGATAAGTGCATCAAAAAGATATTTGTAAAAGTTTTCAGTGTTATTTTAAGACAAAAGAAAAGAGTATTTTTCTGTTAAAATTGCTGATTTTATAATAGATTTTTTGAAATAGCAAATTGGTCGATTTTATGTACATTGACCACAATATCTGATTACTGAGCTAACAAATTCAGTCATTATAAATCACAGTTCTGCCACGGAATACTCTTTAGAATATTATAGGCTGTAATTATGAGATTGTATTTCTCTGGTGGTTGCATCAATACATTTATTTACTAAAGTGGACATTAAAAAAGCTTAGATATAGTCTTTGTAGACAATTGGCCTGAAATCATCATCAACTGTACCACGTGTGTACAGGTTTCTTGAAAGTAGAACAGTTCTAACACTATCAAGTTTCGAGGCGGCTCCTTATTTTCATTCCGAGTCAAGATCGTTAGCAGACAGAACAGACATGAAATTACGGAGTAAATACAAAGCAAAAGGATTTTAGTTAATCGAACGATACACGAATTACAGCTTTTCCAAATCTTCCTATTTTTCTCAAAATTTCCGGTCGGAGGAGGGGAAAACTAAAAATAACCCTTTTTATGTGTCCCATCACTCAAAATCTCGTTTAAAAAACTATAGCGTATTAATGCCCTTGTAACTGAAACAAAATATATCAGTTTCGATAACATGAAGCCATAAAGGCTGGGTTTAATGTTTAATAACTCGACCAAC
>JAIGNY010003432.1:252500-257500 GCA_020152595.1 Chiridota heheva
CTAATCTGGTAGGCTTGAGAAAAAAGAGTAATATCAAATATTAGTAGGTGATGATGGTTAACTTATTATGAAACTAGACTTTGGATATCAAATAATGGTTTTCCTATATATCTATCTATATTGAAAACAGGGTAAGGCTTTTGATGATGATAATTTTACCTAGGGGAGTTAATATCGCTGTGACCAAAGTTTTATTTTAAACGTGAACGCTTGGGAAGATGATTTGGGGCAAAATGTCCTCTTCACTATTTGCGAGGAAAATACCCAGAACTTATATAAGATCACAATTAACTTTAATTTTCAAAACATTAAGGAAATCAGGTGCATTATCAACATAATTCCCAAGTGGAAAAGGACAAACCAAGGACGTCGCTGATATTTTTGAAAAAGTTAGTACAATTTCAGACTACCCCTCCACCCCCCTCCATATACATATATTATTTCAAATGCATTATTCCTTTATTGAAAAATAAGACGAATATGACTTTACAAAACTGGAATGAAATATTACTGCCTGGTAGCTTGCAGTCTTGGGACTTGAGAATTTAATAAAGCTCATGAAAGGCAAAATATGCACGATAGGCTATCTAGGACTATTGTTACATGCGACCTTTCATCAGAGTTCGCCGACAATCCAAAGGGAGATGAAAATTGCACAATGACACTATGATTCAGTAACTGGGTGGCGTGGTTCCACGTTGACTCATCCTGACCTGCTGATACAATCTTCTCGATTTGGAAAAATATTCTAAAATTAAACATTAATCAGAGGACTACGCCCTGCTACGCTTATTTATAAATATAGAGCGTACTCGAAGTCTATATAAGCAGCTGTTTTCAAGAATATTTTCAAGGTTTCATCAATTTACAATTAAGTGTGTCTTATTATTCTACATTGAGAATTACCGTACATGCCTTCATTCATTCAGTGTGGGGATATCTATTAAAGTCAACTTGATTAACATTGATCGCTGTTTGAAAATCTTTGCCTTAAACTGTCTGCAGATATTTCATAAAAAGTGGATCAAAACAGCTGTTATAAAAGTCTTTTAAAAAGCTCATAACTCCTATGGACTTAAAACTTTGAGAGAAATCGCAATGATCAATATTATTTATCGTCGCGAAACTGGATCATTTATAATCTTAAGATACTAAGAACTTACCTAAATACCAACCGTCACCCAAAGAGAGAGAGAGAGAGAGACCAGACAGATAGCTCATCATCCTCACCATCACAGTATCAGGTTAGGATATTTAAGTAGGACAACTTTAAGAGTATGTTTTGGCATATTACGGTAGGAAGACTGACTTGAAGTTGAACATTTTAAATACACCAGATTCAATTTGTAATGTCACTGATCTTGATCACATCTTTTTGCATTCTTCTGTTTCTTTTCTATTTGTATTCCGTTACACTATTTATATAAATTTCTGGAATAAAAACATTACATTTATAAAAAGTGAGCCTCTGCCCCATTGTCCCTTCGAAAATGGCAGGAGGGGGCGATCGCCGGCCCGCGCCCCCTTTCCGGCGTCCCTGGATAAGATTTCTCCATATTAGCTTCAAGACCAGAACAAGTTGCAAAATTGCAAAACACAAATAATAAAGATGTAAAGGCTAAGGGGGGAAACCCTGACGTACGCTCCTTACAGAAATCTGTTAAAAACCCATTACCAGGAAAACACGCTCTATAGCATTTGAATAATATGTTTGTACCCAACAGATACAATCACTCCAAAGTTAAACAACCTAAGAGTTCTACTATAAAATCCCAACTTAAACAGTTATATTAAAAGTTATGAACAACAAATACCCGGGTACTTGATTGTGTCAAACACAGTGTGGATGATTTCCCCAATATATCTCCATTTTATAAAAACTCGTCAAAGAATGCACCTTAAAAATATCAGCTTTTTTTTTATGAAGATTTTCATAAAAGCGGTGAATGAATAAAATAATGTTATCCTTCTCTTGAATGAGAGACTTTTGTCGTTGAAAAAAGACAGTGAATGTTATTCTGTTTTTGTTTCGTCTTTGTAACTGAAAGAAAAACCTGATAATTGTACCTTGTAATCTAATGTAAGGTCTCAAGATTTTATTACAAGTTGTCAAAAATTATACATTAGTATGACTCGGATCACTATGATAATTACTCTCAGCAATACTTACAGTAGTTTATCTAAAATAACCTTTTCCTTGGTTCTACGCTCTTAGTCTTGTTTGAAAAATAAACAATGGTTTCGGAACGAATTTAAAATGTAAGCGACTTCCACAGTTGCACAAGAATTGAATGTGTATTAAGCTGTAAGTAGCAGAATCTTCAACGAGCGATTTAATCATATCGATATTATTAAGGTCATTTATTAAAGAAATATTCATCTCCTAGAATCCTCTGCCCTCCGTTCATTATAGGAAGCAAGAGATAAAACCACTAATTTATGATCTATCATAATACTTGTCGGAATTATGAACAGTGAGGAGCATTTCTGGAAATGGGAGAACAGGCTAAGCAACAAAAGGTTGAACGAGTAACCTTAGAAACCCAAGAATATTGCTTAGAAAAGGGATTTCTTACCCAACACACATCGACTGAATTAAATTTCTGAATTAGCTGCATGACCTCGCTGCGTGTATTAAAATTGGTAAAACTGCCTGAGAATTACGTTTAATTTCAAATGTAGGCCTACGTTAAAAGAATTTCGAAAGTTAGGTGTGTCAATTTCAACTTTCATACACTACTGTTATTATTATGTTTCCGCGTTAAATTTGTGTGACCTATTCTATCGCGTTTAAAAGCTTTAACAACATTCACAATTTGTTGCCATATTTAAAGACAAACAAAACTGCCCACATTTCACATGCAGTAGACACATAGTCAACGTTAATCAAGCCATCTCCCTGCACAAACGAAGAAGAAATAAATCACTTGACTTTTTATTCCATTACCATTGATAGCATCGAACTGAAAAAAAAGGAAAATACTTGCCGTCTAGACCCACGAGAGAACAAACCCCTTTGGCAATTTCAAAAAAACCAATGTGGTTTAAGAGAAAGAAGCCTGTATTTTTGGCTTGTGAAATACAGTAACCTCGATAAAAGTAGGTGTGCATTAAACGCTTTTAAATAGTGTTGCTATGTATTATCAAAAACTCGAAAAGTTTCTATGGAAAAATTGATCAGGATTCTAAGATGAAAATAACCACAATGCTTGGCTCTTGACCAATTTTGTGAGTAAAAATATAATAATATTAAAAATCACGATAAATATAAGATAAGAAAATATATAATTTCGGTGTGATATTGTGAATGATTATATGAATTTAATAATAAAATGATCATGATCCGTTTTATGGGAACCTACATAACGAGATCGAGAATGTTGCATCTCTTTATAGACCGACTTTTGGCCATAACAGGTGATATGAATGCAAAAGGAAAGATAAGTTTATCTAAAAACATTCAAATAAAGATGAAAATCTAGTGGACAGAAAGAGTCAAGGAAATTATGGAGGTAGAACACAAACACATGGAATACGCTTAACGAGTGACAACAAATAAACAAACAATGAAACGCTCAACGAGCGAGAAAAACAAACAATGAGAATGTCTTCATCAAAGGGTGTTGACATGATTTATATACAAAATGAAACAGTAACCGAAGCGAACACAAATACACTTGTTTAAGGTTTATAAGCTTTCATACTACTTTTAATAAATGTCTCCACTCCTCAACATTGAAGCTAAGGTGGGTTATGAGAAAGTCAACTTTACAATTAAACATTTTTATTTGAATATTTGTTGATGTAAAGTACACAATTTTAGTTCAAATTGAAGTTAATTGCAAAACTATAAAATTGTCCTAACATACTGACATACTATCAGTCAAATAAACGGAATTAAAATTAAAGGCGATTGCGCATACAGTGCTTTATTTCTATTGTAGGATAAAACATTCAGAAATAGAGGAATTTTGTAAAACAATGGCAAATTCAAGTAATACAGTGTTCGTCGGAAGGGATGACCGTAGACGTGAATGGTGTATATATCTTGAGAACTTGGATTAAGTCTATAATATGCTATTGAGAATGACACTAGAGAGAGATGTATGGCACTGATTTCGTCATCTTCTACTTGTCAATTGAGGTCCATATTTTCTTTTCTTATTAAACATACTGTCAAATAATTGATCAAATAAGATCTAATATCGAATAATTGATTTTAAATGGAGACTTTTGTGTTGCATTTTCTTGGAAAATCATAATGGTTCCAATGGTCGTTGAGCTGTTGAGTTAAATGGTAAATCTTGTGTCGCCCTTTTTTCCAACAAATTACAAGCTCTCAAGTAAAACAAGTTTCACTTGAGAGCTTGTAATTTGTTCAACTACACAGCAGCAGTTATGCTGTATTCCACATATGAGGAGCTATTTTGCTTGAAGTTCAAAGGCCAGAGGGGATTTAGGTCACAGCTGATTTAAAATGGTAAATTGTGTCTGTCGCGTTTCATGAGGAAGATATATTTGCTATTAGATTGGTACTTTGTAAAGTTGTGAACATCTCATAAATAGGTTAAAGAGTAAAAACGTATTAGATTGATACATGATTGAATTGTGAAGGGCGTTCCTTGAAAGTTGTGCCTTATACATATTAATACTGTTTCGTTAGTCGATGCATACACATTTATTGAAATGGCAAGAAAGGGTTAATAAGGTCAGTAACTCCGTGGATTTGCATTTGTTGAGTATTCACTTCTGAGTAGATCTATCTTTAGATTCTATAGAATGAACCAAATTTTTAAACCTCTTTTTCACTTTCATATCAAAAGAAGTGCTCAATAAGTGGTAACATCACAAATTATATTTTTCTTAATAAAATTAATCCTCAAAATTCAAATAAGTAGTTTAAATGTAAGTCTTATTTTCAGTATATGTTTATGTTTTAGAAAACTTTGTAGCTAAAACTGCCTCTATGCGTAACTTTAAGCGTCTTTTTATATTCACAA
>JAIGNY010003432.1:262500-302500 GCA_020152595.1 Chiridota heheva
AGCAAATAACTTTTTGAATTTTGAAGAAAAAAAAAACTTTAAGTTTTTGAGTTACGGCTGATCAACAGATCAACATTAGATTATTTTTCATTTATGCGAAATTTGTCCACCAGGCGAACAGCTCAACATCTCTATCTAATTCTATAAATTTCTTCCCCTATATCTTAGTCATTTCAAATAACGTGGAATTCTATTCCTACTTGAAATTCATTGGGGGTATGGAAAACGTTCGACAACTTCGGCTCAGAATTTGTTGCACTACTTCAAGGAACTATGATAGACTTTTAAAAAACAAAGGATTTAACAAAAGAAAATACCACGGTCACTCTGCATGAAACTTGCAAGTTGATGCCTGAGATAAAACCTGTGTAAACTATTAAAGTATAACAAATTTTATGAATTCTTACTACTATGATGGTTTTTCAATGAAAATTAAAGCATTTTCGCCAACATTGCCTCTACACGTCCATATCTCTTTAAGAATGATGCATGGATGTAGTGAAGAGGCACATGTGACTCTGCCCCTTTGTTGAAATTTCAACAAAATCAAAATCAATCTTAAGGATTTTCATTTTTTGTCTTGGAAGGTCACCATTTGATACCACTTAGCTGCTTAGAGGCAAATCGGTCGGCTCTGGAAACAATGCGGATGACGCAAATAAGTTTGTAATATTCACTTCTTCTTTTTTTTTTCATTTAAAAACAACAGAAAGTAAGATTTACTGCAGAAAAGAAGTTATTCTAAATTATGGTTAGCGTTGTAAGGTTATTTTTCCATAATTATAGTTTTTGTTTGTTTTTAAATTGTTTTTGAGGAACAAAAATATTGAAGGTAGACTTATGTGCTGCATGCGCATTCTTCCCATTTTCCACTGCCACCGGAGAAGAAGAGATATCGAATGATAGTTATTTTTCTTATGTCGAACCATACCAGAATCTTGGTGAAATCAATTGGTCGTACCGTCCCAATCTTTGGAGGGATTTATTGCCACCAACTTTGTTAATCAAACTGGGTAGTCGATTCTTGCATTTCCCAAGTCCTTGCCCCACACTCCTTTATACTATTTATGAACCCTACGTCATTAAATCAAAATTTAATAGTTTCGAGAAGTTTCAAATACTGGTGAATGAAGTTACAAATGTTACATTGCCAACTTTAAACTCGCTGTACTGGTGATATATTGTCACATGGAAAAGTCATGACACATCTCATCAATTCTTAAGCGGGAAAAGTGGCATTGTTTATGGAGGGGAATGAGTATTAATTATTTGTCAATTATTTATTTGCAATATGCAATGCTTGAGGAAGATAGATCGGATCACGCTACACGAATGAAGTAAGAACAACATAAACATATCT
Source organism: Chiridota heheva (assembly GCA_020152595.1). Lineage (NCBI taxonomy): Eukaryota > Metazoa > Echinodermata > Holothuroidea > Apodida > Chiridotidae > Chiridota > Chiridota heheva. The sequence goes on from JAIGNY010003432.1 coordinate 263,861, forward strand.
TATGTGTTATTCATGATGTAATGATTATTTACATTAAATGGGGGTTACGGCTACGACAAAGGCTAAATCAAGAAAATAATTTCAATGCTACTTGCCAGATTACTAAATTATTAAAAGTTCAAAATGGCAAAGCACCGTACTTTAATTAAATTTCGTGCCTCTTTTTTGACAAAGTTTTTGATAATCTTTCTTTTTAATCATACAAAACAATCTTTGATTTCAAGCTTTATTAAAAGCAAATTGATATTGGAAAATGAAACTATGTTCAGCTTTGGGCACTGGAAAGCAAACAAAATAAGTCTACACTTATATATAATAAATACCGGTAATCAAATTTTTACGTCATTTCATAACTGGCAGGTTTTTGAAAGAGCTGTGTGTATGCTATAATCAATGCAAACACTTTTCTTAATCTATATGATCATTATATAGATGACCCGGCCAATCGAATCGATTTCCAGTCCTTATTAAGGATATCAAGATATATAAATGTTGATCTTAGGGTTTTCTTTCATTTTGTTGATATTCTTTTGGCATATTCAGCTTCCGCTTTACTCTATTGAATAAGAAACAACGGATCTGGATAGTTTGCCGTTGAGAAATTATGCAGACGCTGACAACTGAAATACGATTTTTTTGAAACTAAACAACATTTTTTTAAATCACATTTTTGGATTTTGTAGAAAGTGAACATGTCCCTTTTTACGTTTGGAACCAAAATAACCATAATTTTTATATTTTGGAACAAACATGAAAATGTCAAAAACTTAATAACTTCGAGATTACAAGCTTGAAAAACACCTTCCATAAGCAGACAAGCTAACGTATCCATCAGAATGATCTTCTCTGTTAATCGATGTCGGTTGTTTTGGTTTCATTTACATCGTGTCAAATTAGCAGCACGTCATCATATATGACTCTGAATCCTACTTCCTTCTTATTTATCATAAAAAGTACATCATGTAAAGGAAACTGTTTGTAAGTGTGTTAAGCTCCCCTAAAACAAGATTTGGTGATCTAATTGAAAGTTTATTAGCGTACACATTGTTGGCAAGCGTATTGTTGTGGTAACAGTAGATGCCTCGGGGTTTGCTTTACCTAGATTCATGATCACTTATTTGATCCCTAATATAATGTGCCTGATAAGTCCTTCGATTTCTATTTTACCAAGTAGTCTTGAAATAAATCTAGTAATTATTACATTTCCCCCTCATCAAATAATAAGGCATTTTTCATGAGCATTCTTACATCATATATGTGAATATTAAAAAATAATAAATATAATATTGAATGACTTGAAAATGCATGTGCACAAGTGACTAAAATGATGGTTTTACTCTCATCCTATTATGCAGAAAAATACGAAAAGCAAAGCTATAGAAATCTTGTTATTTTTAGACAGGTACCCCGAGCTTTTCATCAAGAAGCACAGTTTCAAAGGTCCTCTAGTGGAAGCTCATCAAATGCTCTAGCGTGTGCCAGACGGTTGTTCTTGCAATCGAAAATCGAAAAATTGAGTCTGGAGGGGATTTATTGAATTTGTTGATGACATCATTCGGCTCAGCAAAATCAATTGTAAATGATATTTCGGACTAAATCGTCGGAGGCCCAGTGAAATAGACCATTTCGGTTTTTCCAAGGCCTAATGAGATGTTATAGTTGGTAAAGATTTCAATTCATACAATGTAAAATACATTCTAATACATAAAGAATGGAAAATAATCTAGAAAGGACTTTCAAACTCATAGTACACTTTTACTCGCTCAGCAATGATTCATAATCCCAATTTCAATGCATTATGAAAACGCTATAAACATCCATGCGTGCCTAATTAAATGAGAAACAGTTTATACTTTTGAGATGCTTCTTACATGGTGCTATCTACCTCGAATGATTTCTGTTTTTTCAATCACTTGTAACCCGCAGGTCCAGGATTTGCAATCGTCGTTTTCCCATCGCAACCAATTCCCAAAGGACTGATACTTAATACGCTCAAAGTAACTACTTTACAACTGAGATTTTCAGTACAATTCATGATGGGGAATATGCGTGGTGCTATGTCTTTACAATCAGCTGGCAAACTCCTTGGTTTGCATTTGACACTCCAAAAACGTTTACGTTGGACTAACAAACGACGCAAACCATATCTTGCCGCCGATAATTTGAAATATAGCAAACACAGGCCCTTATTGAAAGCGCAATATTGGGCAGATTATCTCCTAGAAATGGTAATAACGGTAAATCAATAATTTGTCTTTAATGAGCTTGATATTGCGGTTCCAATGATTTTAAAGATTTGTGTTGAAAGACAAATGAAATATGAAATTGTATTAATTGTAGAATTATATTTTATGCCAACTGGTTGCAGTTTTTTTTTTTTTGTGTGGTTATATTGGAGAATCAGCAACTGCAATATTTGTTAACGTTTTCCTTCAGTCCTTACATAAACCCAAAATGTCATTGGTTTTAAATGTCATCCAAATAACAAGGTAACTTATTAATTAAGCCCTTAAATCCAAAGTTAGATATTTTGCCAAAACTTGGTTCTTGCTGAACACCGTAAAGTTGATTTCTGCGCTATTGAACTGACGTTTTCCATTTCTTCTTATTTCCCTAATCATTTAAAAAGGATATGAAAATTCAGCATTTGCAAATCACATTTCAAAAATGCTTTCTTCGCTGTTATATAAATGCACAAACATTTCCCTTAGCTCTTTCTCATTGTTACCATGTTGATTTGTCGACAAGACAATATGGAGTGACCCATAACTTTAACATCACAATACGATGAATCTTAAAGTACAGTACATATGCCCTGCATGTGTACATGCACACATAATGAATATAGGATGGCGCATGTGCCTGTCTGCCTGTGAAGTACATCAAAGTACATTAATTATTCAAAGTATATGTTGCAATGTGTAGCGACAGCTCAGTCGCTGAAAATGATGGTAGTCTATTCCTAATAGAGGTTGATCGGTGGTATGGTAAAATTATGATAGATACATCTGTAAAAATAAGATTATGTTGATACATCTGTAAAAATAAGATTTTCAAAGGAAAATATCAAGGTCACCCTGTAATACATCACAAATTTGCTTCAAATTTTCATATTGATTTCAAAATGGTGTTAAGTGGTCAACTTTTAAACTGTACTTCCAATTTTTAACAAGATTAAAAGCAATTAAACAAATGTTGCTTCTACACATTTAATACCTGCTATAACGAGAGGACCAAAGCAGAAAACAAGAAGAAAGAAGTCAAATGATAAATGTCGTTAAAATTGTAGTGTATAAATGCAAGAACTAAATTCGAATTAGATTAAATCATACGGTATTGCTGTAGTGTTAAAATAGGTGTTTCTCTCGAAGAGAACGTATCATACTGTATAGACACTTGACATCTTAATATCTGGACGTTTTGGTATCCCATGGGACTGGAATGGATACAATTACCAGATGGCAATGATTGCCACGGTTTCAGCTCAAAACGGTGAGCTACAATTTTCGTCATGACTCAGGTTCTTATGTAATTGTCTATGGCGTTAACATGTGTGATATCTATAAGTGTACTCTTATGCTCTGTAGCATTTTTAGCCACCCAAACTTTGATTAAATCAATTCATCTGAAGCAGAGCTCTTCAAAAATGACACAATAAAAACAGCAAGCATCTGAAGGTCAGACTTAAGTGCTACTCTTGACTATGTTCGTCAAAGAAACTTTGTAAACATATCAGGCTATAGCAAGTGTTTATGTACATGGTATTCCATAGGCATACGATTTCGTGGGCTAAATCTGGAGTATACAAACAGCACCGAGTAAATGTCACTTTAAATTCTCAGATATAACAATTTCAAACCATATGAAGAGTCTGGGACTTTCATGACTTGCTATTACAATGGAAATAATGACGCATCAAAACCGATTAATGTTCTTTACAGCTTCGCTATATACCCAGCTTTCTTACATAAAATAATGCTTAAAATGATGGTTAATTTATTGACTGTCGTTAGTAATTTCGATTAATCGTTAACCAATTTCTATATCATACCAAATACAAATATTGATACAAGTAATAGCAAAATTATGTCATCATTGTGCGCCTTTGGGTCTCGTTAATGGGATTCATCGAAAAGAAAGCCAAAATATCGTGAAATAGAAAAAACATGAAGCTTAGTCCACCCTAACTGTAACCCACAGCTCAGAAGCTCGTCCTATATCCTGGGTCCACAAGTATATTGATTTAACGTGTTTTACAAAACAAAAACCATATCCCGTGTTTTATACGGCGATAATAAAATATACACATCGGGTAGACGGTGCAAGAAAGAAGCAATCCTTGCGTTTCGTGCTTTTAGTACTTCTTGATAAACTGGTTTGGTGATAACTGGTGATAATTAAACCAACATAACTTTCTTTCTTTCGTGTGTGTGTACATCCTCAGTTGAATTAAGAGCTAAAAAACTGTATTAATAAGAAATTTAAATTATGTTTTTTTTTAATTGATTTTCTTTAGATTAAAAAAGAAATGGAAATGAGGAAAAGGTACATATTCATTGAGACAAAGATGCATCAATCAGAATAGAATAGATGCCTTACGAAGTACGCACATGTATTTGTAGAAGCTTTTGGTATCTGGTAAGCCAGTCAATCTTATAAAAGAGGTCATTCATATAATATACAACAGTTAAGGATAGTCTGTGGTGTGCTTACATTTGAATCTATCTTTCACCGGGAAGTTATTATCTTACGGAGATGGCGGTGTATTAAAAACCAAACCACACTGACCAATTATAACTGTCGAACTTTTAAGACAGCACATTGTACAATCAGCGTGAATTTTTTCAATATAGGAAGTAGCCACTATTCTTGGCTAAACGTAAGCGCAGTCATGTATAATTGGAGTAAACTTAATATTTGTTGACGTTTGCTAAGTTCTTTGGATGATGTGAATTCCTCAAAAATAACATACTGACTGACTAATGGGAAACTGGGTCACCCTTTAACTTTCTCTAATCGAAGCTTTTCATTTTGTATATCCTTTGATATTATGAAATGGCTGTTTAGTCCTGCCTTTTCTTGCCATAAATGCTTTCCTTCTTCTTCTCGATATATTCCCTAGCTGTCAAACTGGTTTCTAGAGCTATGCACCCTATTTTCTTCTTAAAATTGCCACAATTATAAATATAAACAAACAATATTAAAACAATCTCCGATTTTTAATCACATCGCACTGAGCATTATGAACCTTTATGTAAATGTTTAAGTAGTTTGAGATGCATGTTGTCAGAAGTTGTCAGATTTAACGTTTTATCGCTTCCTCGTCACTCGTTTCACACTTAGAAATATGACATTTTTAATCCCATGCAACAGAATCCTTTTTTAATACACAACCAATTAATTTTAACGTCAAAAATCCTTGTCAATGGAAGGTATTATGTAAACTGAAGCTATGTACTTGCTTACCCACATTCTATTTCATTTACCTGAACATTTTATTATGGATGTGAAAAATCATTTGATGATAATTGATTGATAATGAGTAATGGGAGTTAATTACATCAAAGTTGACCCAAACCTTAAAACATCAAAACCTAATAGCACAAAAGCCTAAGACGTAAAGTCATGGAAAATCGAACGTAGCTTGTCGTTTAGGAAGATTTTGATTTTTCTGTTAATAGGCTGTTAGAAGATTCACACTTCATCGACGAAGGAATAGAGTTCTAAATTTTGCTGACAACAATTAAGAATCGCTTCCACGATTGGAATTATCATTTACAGCAGTTAGAATTATGTTTTCCAATAATTTGCACAATACTTTAGAAACTATGACCCTTCGGTCAAGATCATACAATGTGTACACTCATTAAAGGAATTCACGAGGGAACATATCAAATAAAATACATTTAATTTATATTTTTAATGAGTATCAATGCTTAAGCATCATGAGCATGGTATAACCTATGACCTTTAGAACACGGTCAAGGTTTTCCATTTTCAAAGTCATCCCTGTAATCATAAGGTGAAGCGACCATGTGAATTTAATGGAAGTGGCATTACAGCTTTATGAGTTATTGTTCTAAAAATGATTATTGCACTAACAGACGGACATACAGACATGCAGAGAGAAGTGGCAAGAAGTAAAATGGTCAGATCTGAGCTTAACCATGCGACTCAGATAAGGCACAATATTGCAATGGCTCGTGTATAATATTATGCCCATTCTTGCCATGTTAGTGATACTGTAGATGAAAATTCTGTATAGATCACTGATATATTCAGCCAGCAAAAGTAAAATGAATAAAAAATGTTTCAGGAAAACAAAATAACCTTGTCACTGAAATATAAGCTCCGCAAGAGTTTTATCCATTTAGTAATTGGTAGCGTTCAACATTCCATATACGAGACCAGAAACAGATGAAATTACAAAAAAATGCAAAACATTTTGTTCTCCTATGACGAGTTTTCATACTCTTTGCCCCATACAATATCTCTAAAAACACAATCACTAAATATCTTACACTGAATTGTTCTGAATATAATGATTTCGTTTGGTATTTTAAGTTCATACAGTCATATGGCCTGGAATGGAACATCGACTTATACCTGACAACAACTGTATTTAGAACATTCAGGAATACCAAGAAATTAATGTAATGAGGAGTATATATCAAGCAAATTCATAGATGAAGAATCAAATTTTCGGGAGTATAGATATTTCAAACTATGTTCTCAAGATATTTCTTTATTTGACCCATTTGCCTTGCAATGTAGCTCAAGGACGTACATTTTCAAACCCCTTCAAGGAAATTTCTAGATGCAGTATCAATTATTCATAAGGTATTGTCTGAGACAATTTCAAGTTTGAGCCAATTAAGTTAAAACCAGTATCAAGGTCATCCAATTTCAAAATCTTACAAGGTGTTTAGATTTATTGTGCTTAAAGTGTATGGTACACAAACGGAGAGACAGACAGAAGAACACGAATGAAGAAGACTATACCCTGGACTCTACCAATCACACTACCATCTTTTCTTAACAATTTATTGTTCACTTGTTATGTCTGTATATTGGATGTCTTTTTTCAAACGATCGATGGAGGTGTCAGTTATAAGAAAATCATAGTCGATAGCAATATACAAAAACTAGATAAACTGTATACTTTGCAATCTCCAGCAGACCATGATATTCATATTCAGAAAGGTGATCCATCAAGCCATGGTAGATGTTTAAGCCTTTTGATTAAAAAATGAAAAAGAACCACTAAAAATTCCGACCTTCAGCTGAATGAATTGTCAACTACAAATACTTCAGTTGATTGCTACCCGTTTTTGACCTGCTATTATTGTCATTACACAAATGCTGAACCCAATACCGAAGTATGTCACTCAACTCAGAGTATATCTATTGCATTTGAGGATTGGATTACTATTTGAATGACTTAAATTATGTCGTTTCAAGAATACTTTGTATATTGTCTGTCGTGTAAAATAGTTTATGCCTGACAGGAATAGAAGAGAATATGACACAAAAAATACGAATCTTCCACAATTTCAGATCATAGACAACAGCTTGATGTAGTGACAAACCGTCATCAATTCAATGGGCAATATAACTACTAGAAATGTATCCACTGCTATGAATATAAAAAAAAAGAAATAGAGCATTGCAAAGATAAATCATTATCTAGATAAATCAATCTCTAACAATATCATTGAAATAAAAGTAAAGCAACAACGTGGTCTTAATAGAATGATAAATTTTACTGTCTCCGACTATCAAAATAATTTTACAACTGAAACGATCTTTCCGGACACACCTACAAATAATAGGGGTATATGAGGTTGAATAGAGGCTAGAATAAGTAGATAATGATAATAATGACGTATGGTCTTAAATAAATACATTTTTGCATGTGATGGCTGAGATTATTCATGAATTAAATTTGCTGACTGTTTTGCACTTTCTCGTGAAATGTTTGCGAAGACGTAAAAAAGTTAGTAAGCCATACATTGTCATATCCTGAAAAACAACTAGCAACTAAGAGATCTGATTTCTGTTTAGCGTAGGATCCGCCTCTCCAAACAAAATAGATCAGACGTACAATAACGTGTTATAAACCTTTTTGCTTAACATGCTAAGGCAAGTGTAAATTTACATCTAATATATTCCTTTACTTTCTCTCGGTTGTTATTTTATTTCATCATTAATTTGTGACCTGTGTATAATTGATGTTATAAAGATGCAAAGCGCAAAATGTATGATGGAAAAGATAGTTTGTGTAGTATTTTGTTCTGTTTGTTTGTCTTTTAATTGCATCTGTCACGAAACGAACAAAAATGGACAAAATGCGACAAAAGTAAAAAACGGGACAAAAGATTTGTGTTAAATCTCAAGGTGATAAATGTGTTAAAGTAACACACGAAAGAACACTACGAACCGATCAAATAAAAAGGGATGTGACTTTAACCCCATTATCTAGTCATTCCGCGCATAATTAAGCGTGTTAAGGTAGGTGCGTGTATTAAGAACCTTCAGAAGTTTCTGTATATACGGATTTTTCTTTTTATATTTTTGACATTGGTTTTTTGGATTAATTTAATCAATGAAGAATTTGAGCTTTTTAAATGCAAATTTGATTCAATTTGGAATAAACAGACTTTTAACTATTTAGCGTCATCTTTGAACACAATTTGCAAGTGGAAAGGTGATAAAGACTATTCTAGACTTTCCCTCTCAAACCTCTCAATGCTTAGTTATTCTTTGGATTTTCACGAAAATGAGCATCTGAGTTATATCAAACCAAACTTATTGCACAGACTTTCAAATGATGAATTTACTGATACAGATAAGGAAACAAAGTTAGATTTATTAACGCGTTAATGTATGGCTTTTTCGAAGTAACGATTCACCTCTTTCCATTCAAGTGTGTACAAAACTAATGATAATCTTGGGGCGAATTAGAAAACAATTAAGCTCCTCTTTCCTAGTGCCTCTATTTTCTATCATTCTTAAATAACTTTGATATATAAGGTTCTCTTTTGCACGTTTCTTTGATGAGATGTGACGTTTTATTGAAGGAGGCACCTCGAACGCATGATGCATCATTGCAACAAAACGTTGATTCTGTTGTGAAAAATGAATTCTTTATTAGCACTTCATTTACTTGAATGTTTCGTGACAGGAACTTCACCCCTGTGTTAGAACTTTACTACAATAGCTTTTTTCATCTGTTTATGTTTTTACTTGAATCTAATCTAATCTTAGGTATTTGTCTTAGCAAGCCATCCGTAAACTAACAGAAAAGTAAACCATTAAACGCGTTCTTAATAGAATGAGAAAATATGGTCTAGTATTCAACCACAAATAGTTTGAATTGCCAAGGCTATAGTCTCGAAATAGTCAATATTCTTCGATATAGCTCGTTATTCCAGAGCTTTAGACAGTCCGAGAGCATGCATATTAATACGAATATGTATAATACACGCGAATATTGGAGTCTTTCAGCTGGATTGTTCAGATGTTACGATAAAATGTCATGGTTTCTAACTTATATAATTGAAATATTAAAAATGATTATGTTGAAAACATTTGAATTTTCACAAATGGCTGTTTTGCGTCTAAAAGCCTAGCTCCATTGTCTATTATTTCAAAAACGACGTGGTAAACATATCAAATGGGAGTGGAAAATATTTAACCATGACAGTAATGAAAGTATTTTCATGAGTTTTAAGCTTCCCCTAGCAAATATATTTTCCCAGACATATTTCAGATTTGAAATATGTAACATTTAACACTATGTAGACTTTAAGATAGTGAAAGAACATGGGAAATATCACAAAATGGCGACTTCCATGTAGCGAAATGTTCCTATGCTTAGAAACATTTTTGTTCCCATTATTAGGCATGCTCCCGGACTGTTAGACAGATACCTCAGCAACACCCGTGCTACATAAAAAGGATAAACAGATGAAAAAGATATTGTAGTAAAGTTCCAATGTAGAGATAAAGTTCCTGTCACGAAGAATCCAAGTAAACGCGTTATTCCATTTATAACCATAAAAGGTTAAAATGTGTGCAATATTCGTATCGTGGAAATACCTTTACTTGTCATACTCATAAAGCTGCCCAAGAGATTTTATTTGCTTTAAGCTAAACAATTGTGTTTTTCGGTTATCTCGAACATAAATTTCCAATTTCCATTTTTTTAAAATTTAAATTCTAAAATGCAACAGAAATAACCAGATGTGTATCGGTTTGTTTGTAGTTTAAACTTTAGCTTACAAATTTTGAAGAACATTTGCGTGAAGAACAAAAAACGTAGTAATATTTTATCCTTTTCAATACTCTTTTGATGTAATTGTTGATCTCAAGCTACAGTTTTTATGTTGACTTTAGAAACCAGTAACACTGGTTATATTCCTTGTCATGTATTTACGATATTTACACAGAATTATAAACTTTCTTTCAAGAACAAGTATATAATTGCTTAAAAACCAGTTGAATTCTATTCATTTACATATGTCGAGTTGCCATGGTAAATTCCTCACCAGAGATATATTCCTTCGTTATTTAAATCATAAGTGTAGGAAGCGCGGGACTCCTCCCACTCCTCACGAGGGGGGGGGGGACAGGGGCATATACCCTCCACTCTTCCAACAAATGACAAAGTGCTCCTTTTGAAAAATAAAAGTGCTCCTCAAAAGCGCAAAAACTGGTAGAATGTATGCACACGTTTTTACAAAAATATTACAAAAGTGCTCCTTTCAAAATAAAATTCTCCTTACTTACTGACTCTATGGTATGGTAGGAAACTTTTGTCAGTCCCATATACGGTACGGGAGGAATGTATCGCCATTGCAAAAGCGCCCCTTTTTAAATATAAATTGCCACTATGACTTGACTTTATTGTTTTGGGTTCCTTTATTATACATATCTACAGATTGGGATGGGGACATATGCATATGACTTGGGAAATGCCCCCTAAGTGGTCGTGCCCCCACTTTTCGAAAGCTTCCTACAGGTTTAGCAACGGTGTCATGCTTTCCATTAATAATAACATTCAAATTCGTAATAAAATGTAAACAAGTGCCAACTGTAACAAATTTAAGTGGCTACCTGTACTGTACTTTTCGAGCAGTCTTTATTTTTTTTTAAATAAACTGTTTTCTTTCATTCGATGGACTTCAGATATAAAATACGATGACCACTACAACGGTGAAAACCTTGAAGGGAGTGGGAAATTAACTTAGACTTATCAACACGGTCGTCATCATCACATTATTATTATTATTATTATTATTATTATTATTATTATTATTATTATTATTATTATTATTATTATTATTATTATTATTATTATTATTATTATTATTATTATTATTATTATTATTATTATTATTATTATTATTATTATTATTATCATTATTATTATTATTACCTTATTAAGATTTTATTACTTCAATTAGATGCCGTAGTAGTCAGCATCATAATAAGATCGACATGGTCTTCGTTTTAACTTCGTCGTTGTTCTTGATCGACGTCATCGTTGCAATGATCGGCGCCATTACTTAGGCTGTTGGCAGCGTCCTCGTCATCATTCTGGTGGTTGCCATAATCGTCGCCATTATCCCGATGGTTGTCATGATCATCGCCATCATTTCGGTATTTTTATGATCGTAGCTATCATTGTCACAATGGTGGTTGTCATGATTATCGCCATCACTATAGCACCTTTCATGATCATACCATTATCATATTACTGGTTGTCACGGTCGTCGCCTTGGTTTGCACAGTTTTCGTGATCGTGGCTATCATCATCATATTGATGGTTGTCAAGGTTTTCGCTATCATTTTAGTAGTTATCGTTACCATCGTTTTGATGAACAGAATGTCAACGATTTGTGTGTATACTAATACCCACTTAACTGTGTAATTTTAGGTAACTATCTTGGGAAAACGTACAAAGTAGATCTGCCTGTGAATATTGCTTCAAAAATATTGATGATGAGCCCGTTATTAATTTTCTACATCGTCCCACGTGTATACTTCAATGAAGTCGATGTAAAAAACAGTACTGCGTGAATTTAGGGGCTCACTAAAGAGTCTATACAGCTGTAGAGGCATACGTACATAATCTCAATCCTAACCAACACGGTCGGTAGGAAAATCCGTAAAATTATCAACAATTTTGAAATTTGATGGAAGATTATCATGTTAGATTTTATTTAGGGGAATGGCTTACCTAGCATTTAAAATCTTTGTCTGCATTAGGTTGTTTCTTTTCAAAATACTGTAGTATGCAAAGGATTGATACAAATTCATTGGATTAACATAATGACACAGAAAAGGGTGCTCAAGCATACATCACAAATTTTCATAAAGCTGATGAAGCCGAAATCTTAAAAGGTGATACAGGTAGAATGGCCCAAAGGTTAACTCATGGAACCGTAAATTATTTCACGATATAGGTGTCAAAATATTATAATTTAGTTGTGATAATCGTCATCATCAATTTTCATGATCGTCACCAAGGAGTAAAGATGATTCCGAAATCCTGTTAAGCTCTTCGGAGGTTTTCGCAAACACTTCCTTTCACATCATCGACATTATAATTTAATTAATCTATTACTATGGAATTACTTTACTAATAAATTTTGATGAATTTTAAATTCTAAATTGAAATTTTGTAAATGTAGTGAAAATATTGTGAAGAAGGAAGGCAAAACTGAAAGAATAAACATAATCCAGACAACACTTTTCAAAAAAATGTTGTTATTTATTTTGTGAAGAAAACAAAGTTAAATTGTTATATGTGTAGTGGAAACACGCTGCTGATAAAATAAAACACATAAGGTAATGATCAAACAATGAACTATAGATGCGGTGTTGCTTGCCAACTTAGGACACGCTTCAGCAAGTTCTAGGCGGTTGCTCGAGTCTAGGATAGAGTTTATTCCTAAAATCAGATTGGTATTTGGCTAAAGATATAAAAGTAGATGTTTCAAAAAAGACATCATTGTGTACACCTGAAAGCAGTAAAAGTTTGTATAAAAGGGTTGGACTTTTCAGGTCTTTTTGTCAGATGTTCCAAACCTGGCATGTTACTATATCTCTATATTGTTGAGCCGGTATAATTGAATGTCTTTCAAATTTCTTTTTTGTTTAAATATCAATAAGCACACCACTCATCTCTCCACACCGGTTAACAAACAGACAAACGGCGTATTCTGTATCAAACGTAAAAACAACGTTGATGTATTGCTCGAAGGCATTTATTTGTTTGTATTTCAATTTATTCACATCACATTACATACAAGTACTTTCCTATATAAGTCATATTGACACGTTTACAGCTGTACGGTACAAAAGGAATAATTGCCACTTGTTTCAGGTCCTAACACATTTATCTTCAGAAGATAAACAACTTATAATTTCAACGTATGGACTCAAATTGATATAAGAATAATAATATTTGCCGTGAATGATAAGTAACACCTGATAAAATGTTCTTAATGTCATTGTGTTACCCTTGAAAACTAGCCATGACCATCACCTGTTCTTTTAAACATATAACTGAACGCTAATAGAATTGTTTCAATTTCATCAAACCCATGTTACGAACTACAAGAGTTTTACATTAGAGTTCTACATTACGGGGTGCAATATTTGTGACAATTATGGTGTATAATTGCCACTTATCCGATATTTTAGAAGAGACTAATAGAGTATGTGCACCGCCGTCATCTGCGCGCGGTGCAGGAAATCAACCAATCGCTGGTCTAGTAAAGAATAAAGCGCACAGCGAAATACGACGCTCTTGGTTTGTTCCACGAACTCGCATAACAATCTAAAAAATCTGGTTTGTATACTTATTGATACAGTCTCATTATGTACATTTATGAATCACCGTTACAAATAAAGGGAATGCATTTTGGCTAAGTTTGGAATAACCTCACACAGCAGTAGCCATTGCAAATAGGGCAGCAAGAATCTGTCATGCTGAGGTTACCAATGCGACCAGACACCCCCTGTCATATTCATACATAGCCGATCCTTTCATCGGTAGGCATATAATGCACACCTGGTTGAAGGGCAGGGAATTGCAACGACGTTAGAAAGGCACTTGAGCAATTGATCTTGAATTTTCATTTAGTATTGATGCACTCAAAAGTCATGGACACTGATTCCATTTATCTAACTGTAGTATTCATTCCTGAATAACACATGAAAAATGTTCTTATTAAAAGGACTGGTAACATGTAGAAGCAAGTTTGCTTCAAATTGATGTTTGACACTGACTGAATACTTAGTAACGCCAATTTTTCCAAAATAATGATAAAAAAGTATGAAAATTGCGTTACTTTGAAGTTCTGAATAACCACTTTCTGTGGCGTCCGCAAATTTATTTAAATGTGTGACGTTGCAAGTTGTAGCAAAGAGCTTTGGTTGTAGACCCCCGCAGAACTGCTTGTGTACATAGTATTTACAGACTTAAAATGTCGTGAGCAAAAAGTTCGGAAATTTCATCCTGTGATACCTCAGATACAGAAGATTCCTTTGGAGAACTCGACGGAGACATTAAAGACGCCCCCCCCCCTCTTCCTTCTCTTAGTATACCTGAAGATGCAATCCAATCATAAATGTTCGAGATGTTTCCGGGGAAAGTTAATCACTCTGAGCAAGCTCAACGCGAAGTTCCAGATATACGTAGGCAGGTAGGCCTTCATGTATCACAACAAATATATCGCGAACGCCTTCACAACACCGCAGATTTAAGGTAACTTCAGAATACATTTTGGAAATATCTAATGTCTCTCAGTCTCATCTGGTACATGCACTGGTTCATACAATTCTTTCCTTTTCGTCTAAGCTATACCATTTCCTAGAAATCACTAAAAGAAAGCTAAAGTTTAGGCCTATAACTGGACTCAAGCAGTGCACAATCGAAAATGCATGCTACATACGTACGGAAATCAGTGAAACCACCGTCCAACTTAACACGTCACAAAATTGTAAAAATAGAAATTAGAATAGAAAGTGAAGTCGTTTATATGAGCGGCAGAAAAGGGTTTTTCTAAGATTGTAAAAGACTGAGACATTTTTCGAACTACATATGTATTCAAAAATTGTTCTAAATTAAAACATACATCAGTTGATATCAAAATTGATACATGTCACCAGTCCATTAAAAATATCTTAATTTGAATAAGAAGTAGTTGATTCAAGATGCTCATTCTGAACTCAAGTTACCAAAGTTCAGTTTTCTATTGCTTTTAGGTTTCATTCATTTATGAGTTAGTAGTGCAGAGAATCACACAGCCTAGAAATAATGAAAATCGTTACATTAATCCTAAAGCAAAACAAAAAATAGGCTGTATCTTGCGAAGGGAGTTATTGCGAACCCCTAACAATCTTCAATATTTATTTATATTTTAGAGAAAGACGACAACATATTTTTACTGAAGTTTGCTCCCAGTGGGGCTTGCAAAACTGAGTATGCTACGAAATTGGCAATACTATTTAGAATCCAATTTGTATTAAAAACGAAATAACAGTTATGCTGTAAAAATGTATAATTATAAAAGCAGTTATTTAAAACAGCCCTACAGCAAGCAACACGATGGTTTTTATTCACATCAGATTAGGATCTGATCACATCACATCAGTTTTTGAAAAAACGTATTTTACTTATGAAGCTTCAGCAAAGAAATAACAGCCTGAGTTTTACAATTGTTATTTCAAGTCTGCAAGAAGTCAGATTACGATAACCAAGGAAGGTTTAATTATATAAAATATATCGCTGATCTAACAGTCTAAGGTTAGGCGTGAAGCCTTCCATATGGTAAATACCTATTTCAATGTAAAAATAAGTAGATTTAGAACAACCCCACTTACAGCTGTAGTCACTTTCTTATATTTCCCGCCTTCCAGCAGAGGTGGCGGATCAGGATCCCTCAATCCCCACGTTACCATGGAGTTACAAGTTTCCTCTTTCCTCTCTTGAAGAGCATTGGCTAAAAACGAAACAAACTAAGTTTGAAAAAAAAAAGAGGCTAAAACCATCAAAACTGAGTAGCGCTTTGCCGCGCTGTTATTACTTTCATATCAATACAACAATCATACAACAGAGGTCCTCCATGTGCAACCAGTAACGTTTTTACTTCGTTTTTATCAGACCCTTACAAGTTTCTACATGTTCAGCAACGTAACAGATTTAAATACAGATCACCCTTGACCTGAGACTTTGTATAAATTAAAGCTGAATTAAGGCTCCAGGAATCCGTCCATAGTTGTTGATAAATTTATTAACAAAGCTGAGAGTGCACATCTTTCACATCTCAACAGGTATGTCCGTAGCATGCACATCAAATTAACTTCATAGTTTTAAAACCTCCTTGACACATACTTGAAAGGACCTTGATTTAATTATAGAATCGGTAGCATAATTTGAATTAGAAATAACAGCGTTGCTCTAAATTTTACGATACAGCGTTTCCTTGTTTATCGCTGGATTTTACTTTGCACTACAGCAAAGTTAAAGCAATATGTCAGGAGACAATAAATTTTTCTTCAAGTCAACCTGCATGATCAATTGTGAAAAGCATCATATAGTAATTGAATGGACTAATACTAAATTGAAGCTTTTTACTTACATTTCTTAGCATAGTAAGCTCTCATTTTTTATTCAACACTTTTCCCTCTGACACTGTTGTGTCTGTTAATGCAAATTTACTTCTTAGTGAGAACATAGGTGTCCAAGAAAAGAGCCCTTGTTACAACTGGTAGCATTTCTTAAATGGCAGACTTCATCTGTTCATAAAAACTGCAGCTTGATCTTACAGTTATATTCATAATGAACACGAAATAAGCGATGCACTACCTACATGTATGCAAAGCAAAAATGAATTGTAACGTCTGAACGTGCCACTTTAAACTTTTTCAATTATGCTCCAATTGCACTGCGCTAAATTGAATTGACTCCAAACTGTTCCACTGAAATATTAGAGAAAATTTGATAAGAAAACGAAGGCGTTTGTCCAAATGTCGAGGGTTCAGATTGCAAAGAATTCTAGCTATTGGTTTATTTTAAAGTTTGTACTTAAATTGTACCAGGCGGCTAAAATATTTCAAATGAACTTGCGCATAGTTAAATTGTTATCGACGTAAGAAAGCTAGTAGAATAGCTTTTTAATAAATGTTGGTAATTAAAATGTGTTTTGTCATTGTAAAAGTAAGGGTGTAGAAAACATTTATGTTAAGATGTTAGGTTTTGCATGTGAAATTACAAGTGTGCTGACTAACAAATATTCATCAAACTTTTCCTCTATAAGGATATTGGGGGCTTTAAAGGCTTTAAAACTGAAATTGAAAAGCCACAAGGTAATATTTCATATTTTATTTAAGGCCCTGTTAGCGGCGAGGGTTCATCAATGTTACGCTAATGATTTAAACTTCGTGTTTTATAATGATCAATGAAAGTATCAGTCAAATTCTGTCATTTTGATTTGTACAGTCATTTTTCTCTTTATCAAAATAAAAACCAAACCAACAGCTATTTTGGCAAATTTTGTATTAAAACTGTACAATAATTTTCAAATGACATTAATAAACTGTCATATCGTATATTTCAGTATCCCAAAACATGTTCAGCAACTACAATACATGCCAAGATATCAATCACTGCTCTCTTATGCTGGTTGAATGCACTTGTCATCGTCACTGAGCAAGATTCATAAAGGGCTTAATTGTATTAGACCACTCACAATGTATACTATGAATGACTAATTCTAACTCTTGATGACAAATAGTTCCTTAAAACCTACAAATCGTTATTTTGACGGAGAAAGATAGTATATCTAATTAAAGCTATTCAGAATGGTTGACCATGAATGAATTTGTTTAAAAACCTTTAAGTAATAAAGGGTTAATTAGGTTTCATTAACATGTGTTCTGGTCACAGCTATTTCATATGTCTTTCTGCGTAGTCTATAGTAATATCCTGTCCAATAAGTCACATACTATCTACAAAATATTTTTAAGACTTTAAACGCTTTTGTTGTTTGCACACACGTTTGTTAGGGCGGTCGAAGGATATGAGTTAACGGAAAATTTATTTTCTGATCATTCATTTTAAACCTATTTGGAGATGTTGATGAATTTTCGAAAACAGTTGTGTATTACCAGCTGACCAGGAACCAATTAAAGACTCCACTTGAGAATGAAGAGAAATAAAAGAGTAAAAATTGTATAGTTTATATAGTATAGGTTAAGATCAATGTACGAAGAGAGTGTGAAAAAGTTCTTTAGGATTTCCTATCATCTTACAATTGTGCTTCAAATCAACTTAATCAAGCATTGCTGCCCGCGTCAACCATTAAAAAGTTTTGATACGAAAGTACACACTATACCACGATCTTCTTCTTAGCTATGGGTTGGAAAAGGCGAAATTAAAATGACATAATATTGCCGAGAAATATAAATTGTTATTTAGTGAAGGACGACAATATCAGCCATCTGTGAGCATAAATCAACGAATAACATAAGAATATGTTCTCAACATCTTCCAACACATGACTATGTATTACGGATACTTTGTTAAATAAGGATTCCAGTAAGATTTGTACAGTGTAAGCTATGAAGTGGAAGCGGCATTTAAAGATTCATCAATGCGCATGACACTCTTTAAACAGCTAACAGCAATGGACGAAAGTGACAGTTTATTTTCAAAATGGCATGGTGTCTTCGCACTTCCTTTACACAAGAGAAATGTTCTCCCGATCTGTTAGACGAATTTCAGTAATACAAATCAATATAAATGAAAGAAGTTTTTCCCAAAGGCGGTTGAATGAAATTTGCGTGGAATATTGTACTTTAAGCTTCGGAGGCTTAAATGTGTAGACGTGTGGCTGCATATCTATATATTCACTTTATACTTACCGTCGATCTGAAAAAAAAAATCAAAGATCAAAAGAATTTGCAAGAGGAAGATTGATATACTTATACTGCTTAAAAATTTTCCCATAAATTTCAAAGCAGTGGGCTCTTCATATACCCAATTCACGGTAAACATTGTTCCTTATGTGAACAAGAAGTGAAGTAAAATATAACAAAAAGCTACCAATTCTTCGCTGAACAATGCCATTGAATGGTTTATATCACAAATCAGTTGTCAAGAAAATGATCCTGGAGCGTATTCCGTTTTTGTCTTGCGCGCAGCTTCATGGGACTTTAGTGCATGTAAACTTCAGAATTAGGTCTTCCATGAAGTGCAAAAGCTTTAACTTTGTCAATTGGCATGCTCTTATGCAAAATACTACTGTTGTAATTATACAGGTAGAATCATCTTCCGTGGGTTAGAAAATGCTGCCTATCCATGCGTTGAAGAATAGACATATACATTTGGTTCTCAGAAATCGTAAATTTCTGTACCGTGACTGTAATGTTCAATAAACTGATAAAAGGCCAACTTCGTTCGTTGTTATTGTATATTCAAACGTTTAGTTTGTGGCCGGTACTCAATGCTCAGATATTAACAGAAACTCATCCCGAATATTCGTACTTACCTTTCAGATAAGGTCACTTTTCACACATGACGGAATCTTATTTTAAAACAAACTATTTGGCATTAAATTTTCAACGTAATATATTTCTTTAGCTATATAAGATCGTTAAAGGGGGAAAACCGCCTTGGTTCACAACATCATTGCTTGAAAGTGCAAAGGGAGATTGTAAGTTATCGAAAGGTTGATCAGTTATAGGCCTATACCTATCAACATGATCACTTTTATTTTGCTTTTTGGTGTTGAACTTTGGGAAACTCGGCTTATTGCTATCTATCTAAAAATCTATCAACATAAGAAGCAGCAAACTGATTTAAACTTCAACATTTTACAGTTTTTTTAAACCACTACCATCAACTTAGAAATTTGTGTGAAACATAACAAGTCTGCATAATAAGCCGATTTTAATCATTTCTTTCTTAAATCCTTTGTTTCTTTAACTTTTTCATAATTATGTAAGCAGAACGTCATACTCTGTCCAAAAGACTTTGAGTATTTAAAATTCTAGGAGGAATATACTTTGCCATCATTTACAGTGGATGAGATTTTGGACAATTTTTTTTAAGAATTACTTAAGTACCTTGATAAGTAGATTATCTTATCTGTTCGAATTTAAACTCTTTTCATAGAAATTTTTACATGTATGTAGACATTTAAGGTTATCGCACATTTTACCCACTGAGATACTCTTTTCTTTGAACAAAAAATATATAATTATGTATGATATAAGAATAACATATGTATCACTGTATATGCAAATACGACGTATTTTCCTTGCAATCAATGTTATTCTTTTAAGTAATTTTCGAACTGATTACATTTGTAACTGGTAAAAATATGTTTTATTGTCTATTAAATGATTGCTCGATACCATATGTAGAATGAACTCCATCATTAGAAATTTGTTGAATCGCTCAATTGACACGAATCTAAATTTCATCATTTGTGAGAACTGAATATCATTATAACAAAAGAAAACTTGAATAAAGAGCGAATCTTACCTTGCTCGAATATTCCTAATAACTACCTCTCCAATTGAGTGAAAAGTTTCTGCAGATAAATTCTTCAACTTCACAGGAAATACTTTTTCACTTCCAAAAAGGGGTAATAAAACAATTTTTACAGCAATTTAAGAAAATCCTGAAGCTATTAGCGATCGTACAGCAATCCAATCGAGCTCCTAGAATGTGTCGGCTGTGGAAGTGGGCTCTTTCCGTTTCGTTAAGTGATGTACACAAGGGTATATTGATTATGACTTCTTCCGAAAACTAATGAAAGGTACTTTCAAACGCATGCTCTGAAAATTGACGAGAGATTGTCAGCCAATAGGAATTTTTGTTAGAAGTATCGAGACAGGAAGAAACTCACAAGGCAGTTTTATCGAGTGATTGTAGTTAGTTACCGTTAAGCTGGTTGAAATTAATTTCGTAGTGTGAGATTTACTTTCTTCAGTTTATTAGCATGAGCAGAAACTAAAATATTCCGGATATGAAATAACAACATTTTCTGATTTGAAAATAAAGACTTTTCCAGAATATGTGTGATGAATGGATTTATACAATGAAAGAGTATTACAGGCTAGTTATAATAGTATAGACCTTTAACGAATGATATTTGTTAAATGTAATTAGTTAATCGTAATTGTTCTTAAATCAACAACGAAAAGTGTACGACTTTTTCTACTTGTTTTAACTAGGACTCGAAGAAAAAACTTCAGCACAGATTTCATCGTATCATGTTATCATTGTTGGGGAGGGGGAGGAGGAGTGCGTATAGTGCTCCATCCGATATGCCTCTGCCACCCCTCCCCCTTTTTTTTGAGGGAATTACGACGGTGGTGGGAGGAGGGGTGGAATGGAGAGAAAGAATCAAAAACATTTTTTAATGCAAGTTAAGAAAAATCGGAAGCTAGTAGCGCTCGTTTCGGAAGTGACCTTTTTCCGTTTCGTTAAGTGATGTACAAAAGGGTATATTGATTACGACTTCTTCCAAAAACTAATGAAGGGTACTTTTAAACACATGCTCTGAAAATTGTCGAGAGTGTCAACCAATAAGAATTTATGATAGAAGTATTAAGACGGGAAGAAACTCAAAAGGCAGCTTTACCAAGTGATTGTAGTTAGCTACCGTTAAGCTGGTTGAAATTAATTTCGCAGTGTGAGAATTACTTTCTCAAGTTTGTTATCATAAGCAAAAAAAAGTTCTGGATGACTGAAAATAAAGCATTTTCGTTTATTTTTCTGTGAGAAATAAATTTCTGCAACGAGATATTTGTAGGATAATAATACTAATGTAGGAATTTACGAATAATCGTCGTCTTGTCAGGTAAACGTAATTGTTTTTAAATCAACAACAAAAATGAATGACTTTTTTAAAACTTATTTTAACTAGAACTCGAAGAAAAACCTCAGCATAGATCTTGTCTCATTTTATTATTGTAATTATAAGGGTTATCGTTTCTTTGACAGGGTGTCTATTCAACACATAGTTGATCTTCCGTTAGGTGAGGTGTGCAGTAATACATTATACCTTAAAACATAACATATAGAAAATCAGAATGTCTACCACCCTCTTCTACAAATTATTACTATTATTTTTATTTTTATGGGATTTGCATTTGCATATGTGATCAACAAGAATGGCTGCTGAATATGTATTATTTTATCTCTGGCGGTTTCTTTTTCAGAAATCTAGTAACAACCATAGAAACTACCCTAAAAACCTGTGAATAAAGGCGTTCTCTTCTAGTATTACGTGCATTTGTATATTCACCACTTCTTGATATAGTCTTTGTTGAATCTTTATTTCTATTGTTTTCAATACTCGCCAATTATTATCCTGATATAGAGTTCTTAAACTGTGCTCTTTTTTTTAAATTTTATTAGTTATCATCCAGTTCAAGAGCCATGCCAATTGTTTAGGTCCTGGTCTAAGACTGGGTCAAAATTAAGTAGGCTTATTGCTCATTTTCAGACGTCGAAATTGATGTTCGAACCTACATAAAGACTGGTTGTCCCTTATTATACAACGCGTAAATTCATTATTACACTATGCGTTTTAAAATGTCATTAGTATATTACACATAATTTTTTCTGGTGGGTATTACATTACTCGTAGGTAGTACAGTACATAAGTCGGTGTAAGAAGGTAGACGACTCTATCTAGTCGTCTAACCCTGTAAATAAATATTGTCGTTAGATAAAAATGCGCAAGAGTAAAAATAACAACAACAAAATCCCCCTTCGCAGTAAGGCCAAACTTTGCGTGTTTGTAAAATGGGAATGGCTCCTGTAAATAATTAGCGACGGTTATCAGATACAGTTTGTCTTAGCACCCCGTGCCAAAATACAATCCCGTTCCTCACGAGCCAGCCCTTTTTTTTTATGTATGCACTGATAGGTTATTTGTCATTGTTCGCAATCCAAAATTTGAAAAGTAAAGGTTTAATTGAAATTTCCGTATGAGGTAGAGGGAAACTTCCACTTTTGTGGGGTAGATTTATCCAATTTTGTATTTTCTTCTTAGAAGAAAGTGCAGGACCAGTTTCCTCTCCATGCAATCTGATGGTATCACTTCTGTTTTAGGGATTAAGTGTCTACATATCAACGGCGTAGAAAGATATCTAGCATGGCGGGGATGCAAGGAGGGTAGATTTGATTTTCGTTTACATATACTATTAATCTAGACAGATTGATAGTATATGTAAACGAAAATCAAATCTAAATGAAAAATACAGCGAGACACGATAAACTACAAACTCGTCTTTAAAAGCGAAAATCGCCATGGGCTATTAGGTTCCAAAATCAAAGATGGTCGGCGGTATTCAATATCGCCGACAATGGGGTTAAGCGGTGTATTTGCAAAAGTTCATAAACTTTTCACTTTTGGGTGGCTGTTAAGGGAGGGGGGTGGAGGAGGATTGAAAGACCCTGTCAACGCATGGCTTTTTGTGTCAACATATCTATGGTCTACGGAACCACACTTAATGTTAGAAAGACCTATTAAACAATTTGCAAAAATTCAAGGCAGCTGCCGAAATAAAAGAACCATATTTTGTATCATGTGAGCAATAAACATGCTTTTTGTGTGAAATATGGGTCTTGACCACAAAACTGGTATGTCGACACAGAAACGTGTTTCTTGCCGAAATAATGCAGAAGATATGGCGATTTAATGTTTCAACAGGCATCTTGTTCGCCATTTTGAATTTTCCAATTGCCCAAAAGGCCTGTTTAACAATAAATAAATTGCTCAAATGGTTTTTTAAATAGTAAATATGGTTTACTTTACAACTAAAACTGGTATGACGACAACAAAAATCATTTTGTGTCCATATAGAGGGAGGAGGGGAGAGGGGGGGAGGAGGGGGGGGTCTCGTTCCGGCAACCACACTATATTGGTATTACAATGTGATATCTTAGTAGCATCGGATATTTTACTTGTGGCTCTTTACGACTTTTCCCTTAAGACGAAATGACAGTGCCTAAAATCATTGCAAAGTATTGAGGCAATTAATACTGGTTCTTACCAAATATATCGACCAACCCTATTGTTTGCCCCCTTTTACCTGCTTTTCTTCATGTTCCTTTACAACAAAAAGAGGAAGGATTGGAAGATATGTCCATAAAAGGGTGATTGTAGAGTATGCTGTGTGCGACCACACATGTATTTGATGCAGTTTGAAGATATTATTCCTCCTTCCTGTTATATACCAAATCATTTTCGTAGGTACAGTCCGTCTATAATTGTGCATGGTTAGGTAATAAGATGCAAAAGACCAACGTTTCTTTTTGTCATCTTTTTCTTTTTGAGAATTGTTAAAAAGCAAAGTAAACTATCGATTTTATAATA
Source organism: Chiridota heheva (assembly GCA_020152595.1). NCBI lineage: Eukaryota > Metazoa > Echinodermata > Holothuroidea > Apodida > Chiridotidae > Chiridota > Chiridota heheva. The sequence continues at coordinate 288,274 of JAIGNY010003432.1, forward strand.
CGTTTCCACAATAATGGAATAGTTTCGAAAACTGCACTTTGTCATTCAACAGTCCGGTGGGAATGATCCAGTAAACACCTAAGGCGACGTGTTGTGTTATACAACACCCCACGCACCTGGGCATACTCAATCGCAGTGACGATCACCTCGCAAAACACATACTAGGCAGACTAAATATTTCTTGATATACATAGCATTCTTGTTTGAAAAATTCAATGTATAAGTTCAATATATTAATTATAGAAAAAAATCATGTTAAATGATTAGATTAAAAACATTATAAAACTTGTATTAACAGCTTCATGTAAGAATGATATAAACAAAAACAAAAACTCTTAAATACTAGCGTGATCCACGAAAATCGGGATGAGGATTTTAGTTGTTTCCGAAAACAACATAACAAACAAACGTTGTGAAATTCATTTTTATATTTGCAAAAAGCTTTTAAAAGTGAAATAGAAGACCGATTTAATTTTCATTTAATTGATTAATTTAATTAATCATTTTAGGCAAGGGTTATTGATATTAATATACACGGTTGGAATCGAATTTCTATGGAGCGACTTCGCACCTACAATTTAAGATGGATTATTTAGATACTGAAGTTCAAGTGCTTAGAATTATCGGCATACATGGGTCATAGGCATGCATAAGGGAAGAAATATTTCACAGGAGGGCAGAAGGTGTTTGCCCTGAATTTGTTAGATAAATCTAAGACTCCTTTGTTTAAAATTGACTTGAAAAATAAAGTGCCAGTGCCCTGAAAATTTACAATTTTAATGCTCAGAAGGTGCTCCCCCTTCCCCTCACCTCCCTTTTCGTACGCCTATGGCCTGGATATATTTGAAAGAAGGAAATTTTGTTCTTTTTCGTGAACCAGCCAAATAATTGTTTTCATCATTCACATATAATTTGTTACATTCTCGCCATCTCCATGTATCTGTAGGCCTATAGATGTCGATACAATCATGACCCTTTTTTCAAGTTTTGCCTTAACGTTAGACTTATGTCGCTTCATCATTTCAGTTCAACTACTGCGGGCTACCTAGTGTTAACTATTGCCAATTATGTTATATTTAAGTAATGCTAGGCCATAGGCCACTTTAAGCGAACAGTAAACTGGCTCGTAACTGTTCACAATTTTAAACATTTCATGGTAAATGAATTGGTAACAATTATGACTGAACTTCTTTGTCTTACCCTTGAAAACATTGCGGTGATTCATTGAACCTTTTAAGCTCCTATTCTCTCGATGTTTCGTCAACGAAATAAGTCCAAGCTCGCTTTGAGTGCGACATTCAGTAAACCGCGGCTTAAACAGACATGACGTCACCACCAACCAATGAGAATTCAGTTTTGGTTTGAACAGATTAAAGGATCAGAATTTGACTAGGAAACGGATCAGATATTGGCAAGGCATTTTACATTTGAACAGAAACGGTTCACATTCGACCCAGACGACTGTTCAGATAAACCGTTTCGGCTCAGATAAAAATGAACCTGGAAACTAGTCATATATTTGACCCGGGATTTTTTAGAGTGTACCACAAAGATTTAGGCAAGAAATTGATCTCATATTACTATTAATCTTACCCCGATATGCAACGTTTACGTCTTTATTGAACATGATTAATACTATTTACTCAGTTGCTTTAACAACTATATTACCGTATTGCATTCTTTGCACGTAAAGTATTGATTTTGTTTAATTAATGATGTTAACTTCTAATCTTATTTGTATGCAAAATGCTGGTTTTATTTTGCACCCTCAGTTGTTATTTATTTTGTTATGTTTTGTAACATGGGCCGCTGCCTAGTGCGCAATTGAGTGAAGAAATGAAATGAATGAATGATTTAATTTTCAATTTTACCAATTTTCAGTTAAAACTAGTTTCTTCAGACATTTGAAATGGCCTTTTTGCATTGCATAGACTGAAATGGGTAATTGTAAATTGTAATATTGGTTCTTTTAGAAAAGATTCGTGGAAATGATAGCAAAATATGTCATTATTTGAATATTCTGGTATTTTTGATTTTAATTTTTTAAGTGTACATTTTGCCATCAGTGAAAAGATGTGATGATTCATGTTTTTTAAAAGAACCTGAATATCTATTATATAACAACATTCCCCAAACTCCTGATGCAATCAATGTTTTCATTGTAACAAAAAACATGGATGAAAATGACAAATAATGATCTGATGATTTGGATATGATTAAATTGAAGTATCCATAAAAGATAAATTTGATGAAAACGTTCCTTGAAAGTGTTATCAATGTTTACTAAACAATTTATTGAACGAACGACGTGTGGCCGACATTTGTGACATGAATAAATATCAAGCTAAGAAACAACCAACCACCGAAACAAATATTTAAAGGATAACTTCAGTGGTCAAGCATGTTTATCGTATATGATAGAGGACTTTAAAAGAACAAAGTGGTGAAGAAAGCGTTCAAAAATCTTATTCCGTGATGGACATATTTTAGTTTAAAGTTTGGTATCTATGTTTTATGTATTTAAAAAAAAGTTTATTTGATTTTTACACTATTTAAATTATTTTTCCTCAAACTTTCTTCAAGTGGTATATTATAAATACCCTTCCTAGATTCAGTTCTACTACTTTTTTGACATATCCAATGGTTTTTAAGCCACAAAATCACAGGACAAAATATGATAGAATACATAAAAACTTTGAGGAATCTGAGGCTATGACATCACAACTAGTCTGATTTAAGTCATTTCTACACAAATGATACCAAACTTTAAACTTAGATATCTCATTAACGGAATAAGATTTTTGAATGCTTTTTTTACCATTTTGTTTCTTCTAAAGTCCCCTTTCATATAAGATAAACATGCTTCACCACTGAACTAATCCTTTAAAACCTTATTTCATTAGAATGATCAAGAGGACCGTGAGGGAACTTTCTGGTGACATCATTGAATTAATCAATCTCATGCATTCTGTCATATTTTGACTGCATTAAGGTTTCTAAATTTCTATGATCAATAGGTTTGTCGTACTAGCCAATAAGAACCAGCTGTGATAAGAAGAGAGAAAACAATGAATAATGAAAATAGATATCACAAAAATTCATTTCAAGTAGACAGGAAATTTGAAGACATTATTTCAAATAAAATATTTGCTACGAGACAATCAAGATTTTACGTGGCTAAACTAATATAAGCTTTTCTAATAGATGTGCTATTATAATTAAAAGATATTGCATTCAATTTGTGCTGAATAAGTTTTAGAGATAATCCTATTGAGTATGCACATCTATTTTCCTCCCATTAAAGCTAAACGACAAAAATATATAAAAACGTTTTCGGGTTCAGTGGTACTTTCCATGGATGCTGCTTTAGAATACTTGTCTGACGTCACTTTTGTGACCGTATTTGGTGAATCTAAATTAATTGAACTTGATCTTACCTTGAATTGTAAGGCAAATAGCTGAGGAATATTTCCTGCTATTATTCCTCTTGCCAACAAAAACAAATATTTCGTTCTATTAATCTCTTTGAATGCCGCCAATTAACAATACCACTGTAATAATAACTTAAATCAAATGTACCTTTTGTGACTACTTGTCACATTTAATTACTATGTCTTGTAAGTTCCACGTGATAAAACCTGAAAATTTGGTAATATTCCTGAAATAAGATGTAAAAAGTGCTTCATAATTGCCGAAAAAAAAAAACACTTAAATTTAGCGCAATTGTTCAAAAAAGGTTTATTTAAATGTCTTAGATTAATCTAAATATCTTAAACGTTTTGCGTGCGAAATTGTATTCTCTAAACCTTACAAACTCTTTTGCTTTATTATTATTATTTTTTATAGCAGTAGGGAAAATTTTCACACTAAAATTTTGTACCGAGATATTTTCCCGACGGTTTTTTTGTTATGAAAAATCTGACGGAAAATCCAAATCGAGTATTGTGGATAAAACGACTGACAAATAAATCAAAAAACATATGAACATAGGCTGCAAATTTTCGTGACCACGAAATATTAACAGATTATGGTCGGATTGTGTTGTCGACGAGCAACGCCATTACATAAATCAGATTAATATGATTGCATAGTTTTTTTCTTGAGCGGTTTCATGGTTTCAATGAGACATAATTATATATGACAAAAAGTGCGGAAATATTATAATTCAATTAGCACGGATATCTTTACCTCTTCACAATAAGTGAAGTAGAAAATGGGTCAAGTAGGACAGACATCAAATCAGTGATTACACTGAGCAGTTTGAGCTTGATGTCCAGGAGTGGGAAAGGCATGTTTCTCTGATTTATGCCACTAAAGGTATTACTCTGTTCATTAAATAACGTCCAATTAAGAAAGGCAAAGATTTCCTACGAGGAAATCTCCTAATTTAAGAAACATTAGTGGTCAAAAAGTTCACAAGATATGTTAAATCAAGGAAGACAAATGTAAATAGGATTTATGGGAAACGACAGTTCTGTTTTGCATTGTGGCAATTAGGTAGTCGACAGTGGCCTACGGAGATAAAAGAGTACTAGCAGACGAACTTATTACTTCTAATATATTTAAGACCAACTAACGAGGTTGGATTTCATGATGAAGTATCAAAGTGTGAACGCTTCAAGTAGAAACCTGCCAGAAATCAGAGGCAATGTGAGAATGGTTAAGGGGTTAAGGTTTAATGAAAGGCAGAGAAAAAGTGGTGTTATACAAGGGAGTGTAGCTGGAGGACTTAAAACAAATAAGCAGTACATTTTTATTTACAAGTCAAATCAATTTTGAAGTAAACAATTGTTTTTAAAAGTATGAATTCACAAATAAAACAACAACCGACTAATGTTATTACAATAGTACGCAAGTCTTGTATTTATGATGTTCGCAAATCTTTTATATCAATCGAGTAATGACTTAAGACACTGATCGAGACATTATACTTTTGAGTTGCGCCACTGTTTATTGTACATAAAATTACTCTGCAGCGGTACCGTAAAAAATACCAGTTGCACCATTTCCTTCACCCATTTCCACTAGCTCCACCAGTCCGAGGGAATTCCTATTAACAGGAACATGTATAACACACGGGAATATTATAACCAGAAACCAAAAGGTTGTGTAGTTCCGATGCCTTATTTTTTTAGAAGTTGTTGTAGGGCAGGTGGAATGATAACGTTATTTTATGGACTGTGAACTGTCACTCCTTACATTATAATTAACATCTGAGGATATTGAGATCTGCTTAATTTCATTTTGTTAATCACTTACAGCCCCCAATAAGACCCCATTATTTGAATTTCAAGTCAGAATTTTTCATGACTCCTTCCTCTACAAACAGAAAAATGTTGAATAGTGTGGTCATGTAAAGCAGGTTTTAAAACAATAGCAACTTTGAGCCCCAGTTGTGCGAATGGCTCTTTGATGTAAATTTCCCCCTCCCTAGTTGTGGGAATGAATTTTTGATTGGTAGGTATTAATAGACTATAAATATATAACTGACAAGTTTTTACATTAAGTTTTAAATGTAGATAGATATAGTGGTTATTTCACATCCAGTCTTCAAAACTTAAGGTTTTATAGAGATAATTCACCTGTGAAAAACTGATGGATGAGGATAAGCCGAAATTCAACCAGAAACATCTAACTTGGTAATGTCATGATATGACCACTAAACCGAATTAGTTGTTTCTTTTAAGCTTTTAGATAATTATACAAAGTCACTTATAATGATCAACCATGAAACATCCTTTGCAACTGTTGCGATTGTTTAGCATTGAGAAGGAATGCACTTCAAATGCAATTCAAAAGTGGAGGTCTTGCCACTGTGATCACCGTCTATTGATTCCTCTTGTATTCTCCCTGGGAGAACACTAATGCTTGTATAGACAATAAACAAAGGAAGTTAGGTTTATGAAAGGTGGTAATTCACAATAGTATCAAAGAGATTAACTTAATAGAAATTTACAGGTTGTGGATGAAAACAAGATATATATTTCTTAATTTCAAAATAGATTAAATATGACAATTTAACAACATAAGCATGTGCACACTATCTAACAACATAATCATATTACATAAAAAAAGGAAAACTGGCATGCACTTGTAAAGATTTAGAAAGTTCAAGATTTTTGCACTAAACCCCACCCACTCATTAATATGTATGATATCGACACCAAAAACAATAGAGACCATTTTTGAGTCATGATTAAACAATGTGCCAAAATTGACATGCCACTGAAGTATGGTTCACAAGATACCGTGTTTACAAGCTGCTTTCAGTAGAACCACATTATGCCCTGCCCACAATTTATATTAATTATTGTGAACATTTGTATAAGATGGTCACCCTAACACCTTATCTATGCCAAAGAAGATACATGATCATCAAAATATGAGGCTATGAAGATTTCTACATTTTTTCCGCCCACTCAATAATATGCACAATATCGATACTAAAACAAATAGGGACCATCTATGGGTCATGACGCGTCTATATGCAAAATATGGCATGTATGGTTCACGAGATGCCGTGCTTGCAAGCTGTTTTCAGTATAACTACATTATGTCCCACCCACAATACATACCTGTGATTTTGAAGATTTTTATAAGATGGGCATCTACACCGACGCTAACACCTTATTTGTGCGAAAGAAAATGCAAAACAGAAACATGATTATCAAAATATGTGCATTTCAATTTTTTTACATTTTGCCCTGCCCACTCAATAATAAACACGATATCGATATTAAAAACAATAGGGACTATCTGTTGGTCATGATGCATCTATGTGCCAAATATGACATAAATGTAACGTTCTTTTTATATTGTGTTTACAAGCAAAGCGTCAATACATGCATACATACATACATACATACATACATACATACATACATACATACATACATACATACATAAATACATACATACATACATACACACACATACATACATACATATAAACACATACATACATACATACATGCATACGTACGTACGTACGTACGTACCTACATACATACATACACACATACGCACGAACATACCTACATACATACACACACACATATATACCTATCTACCTACCTATCTACCTACCTACCTACACATGCATGCATACATGCATACATACATACGCACCCCACACGCGCACGCGCGTACACACACATACACGCACGTACACATTGATGCATATACACACACATGTATGCATACATGCATTGATGCATACATACATACATACATACATACACACATACATGCATACATACATACATACATACATACATACCATACATACATACATACCTACATACACACCATACCATACCTACCTACCTACCTACCTACCTACCTACATACATACATACCTACATGCATACATACATACATACATACATATACATACATACATACATACATACATACATACATGCATACATACATACATACATACATGCATACATACATACATACATACACACATACATACATACATACATACCTACATACGTACATACATACATACATACATACATACATACATACATACATACATGCATACATACATACACATACCCACCTACCTACATACATACATACATACATACATACATACATATATACATACCTACATACATACATACATACATACATACATACATACATACATACATACATACATACATGCATACATACCATACATACATACATACATACACATACATACATACATACATACATACATACATACATACATACATACATACATACATACATACATACATACATACATACATACATACATACATATATACATACATACATATATACATACATACATACATGCATACATACATACATACACACATACATACATACATACATACATACATACATACATACATACATACATACATACATACATACATACACACATACATACATACATACACATACATACATACATACATACATGCATACATACATACATACATACATACATACATACATACATACATACATACATACATACATACATATTCACACATATTTACATACATACACATACACACACAAAATTGTTTCAAGTACCAATCGAAGACATGCGTTCTGAATCACCCAAGAGGGGTATCGTTCCCGGGTGTTAGTTTTAGCCTGATGAGATGTTCATTGATGTATTGATTACGATTTCACAGCCCATTTTTACTATCACTTATCGTTTTTGTTTGAATGGCCTAAATATAAATGGAATCTGTACATACTAACTGGGTACACATGTGTATGTCCTCCAACCAGGATCACCACACATAAGATACCAATCGGAGACACAGATGGTGTCTTAGAGCTCATTCGCCCAGCTGGAAACAGTATTTCAATCAGAATCACAAAACTGGGGACGTAGATGCTAGATTACCTTTCTCTAAAAATATATCTAAAAACACATATTTTAAAACACAGAACCAACCAAATGGGGACAGCACCAAAAATGCGTGATATTTCAGGTGGCATATTGTTTCACCCTATAAAACCCAAATCTGCAAGATAAGCAGCCGGGGAGGTTCGCGATTGGTAGGTCGTCCCCGATTGGAAAGTGTGTTATCATACAAATGTCCTCGATAGGTAGCGAATACATACGCACACAAACACACACACACACATTTTCTCAAACGGATTTTCGCCAATGGTCCTTTGGTGATGTAATAATAAGATAATACGTTATTTTCTAGCTAACCGTTGTGTGTGAGAATGAAACGGGGGTTCTTTTGATTGAAGGAATTCCTCCCTTCGCCTTGGCTATGGTCATCTGGTCATGCTCTGTCAGTACCTGTTTCTACGTGATCAACAAGCTTGTATGAAATAGGTTGTAGAGTTCCGTCACCTCATTCACATTCACGTCAAAACATTTTCTTATCACACTCTGTTTTTGTATGAATTTACGAGCTTACTTAACTATCAACTTACGAAATGAAACACACATACAATGTTATTCAAAATGCACTTTATTGATATATGATTCCTTGATATTACCTATACATTTGGAAGATGATATTTTACATTGATTTTGATGAAAATAAAGGTTTTTTTACATTATTATGGTCGGATTTCATAATGAATGAACCGACGGATTATCCACTGGTACTTGCAATGGTTGTAGCCAGTGTGGGTGTGGGTGGATGCAAAGGAGGGGGAGTGGGAGGAGGGGTGGATGGTCGGCAATACGTCGGGCCCCAATTGGGCTCAAAAGTTGATGAAAAGAAAGATTAACAATCAATAGAACATTAATGAAGCATTTTTGCTTGATATATCTAATGATTTTGATATAAAGATGATGATGTTTTTTGGTATCTATTTGCCATGTTTGATAATGAATGAACAGGTGGATTGAATACCGATCCACGGTTATAGCCTGTTAGGTGCGTGGGTGCACGTATAGAGGGGGAAAGTCGGCGAATTAGACTGGACTCCGCTAGATTCCAAAAGTTTATAAAACAGAAGGACTATGCTCCGAGGTTGTTTTTTTTTACATGGATAATGGTATCTCCCAAATCATGGACATATAAAATGACATCTCCCTGCTCTTTCATAATTGTTGATCTGGAACATGTTATGTCGTAATGGAATAAAAAGGAAAACTTGCTATATTAATAAAAAGAAAACTGAAATAGTGGGAATATTGAAATATTATAGCAATTGATTTAGATCTTTTTCATTAATATTATATCTATATCATTATAATCATGACCATATTTCATTATTCTGAGCTACTAATGAGGCAGGAGTTAACTTTCAACTGTCCAACACCCTATCCAGAAGCCAGGACTTACCACGTGTATTTTTGATGCGAAAGTCTATCCACCAAGTGTGTGTGAGAGATTCTGCACACAAGCGTTCCGTTCTTGGCGACAAAAACAAACTTGCCACAATGCTTTCAGGCACATGTGCATATCATCACTATACCATCTCTAGACCAAGTAGTCTTGCTCGGGCCGCTCGGCGCCGACGCAACACTTAGTACAATTCTTTTACGCCGTATTACTAATCCAAACGTTATTTAGTAGATCACGCAGCTTAGACTAAAGTTTACCTCTCACCAACTCGAATAAAGCGTCAAACTCATTTATTCGACGTCAAGCCATGTCGAATTTGATGCGCAAGTATATGAGAAAATAAATACGGTAACACATGTACGCTACTGTGTTTTGTGTTTTATGCATGAGGCCTTTATCAAGCTCTTATCCGAGAAGGTAACAGTATCTGCCCAAACTCGAATTTTCGTAATTTTCTATCCAAAAAGAACAGCGAAAAGTAAGACGCAGCATGTAGTAGTAATAACAAACAAGGTTATGTCTTTGACTCGGCAAATGGCAATGGACGGTTGTAATCCTGGCTAAGAAAAGAGGCGGATATGTCAGTTGGTCGTAGGGACCTCCACCCTACCATAAATCTGAATTAAAAAACTGTCATCAACAAATTGATATGAGATAACTTTCGAGGAGAAGGAAGAAGATGTTTGACAGACACTGCGTGATGAAAATTGTGAATAACATATGGAAGGCACGAAGCTGAAAACCCTAAAGACCAGGAACACTGTTTTCATGGGAACACTGGAATATGAACAATGAACGAGGTAGGTAAGACTTTAGGGAAATGCGTAATTACAATCGTGCCCAGCTTGGAATCGATGAAACAAGATGGAGTCAGTGCAACAAAGACTGCTTACTGGGGTGATGTTGGTGTACCCGGGACCTCAGAATATAAGGCGGACAACGCAGCTACTATAAAGAGAGTAGGGCTGGTGTTGCCCAGTTCAGTACAGGTTTCACATGAATGGGAAGCTAAAGGATCCAGTATCACCACTGTAACATTCATAACCAAGAATGACAAATACAGATTAATGCTATTCAGTGTCATACCTTTACAAATGACGGTGATCAACAATCCACGATGTTTTCCACAAGAAAGAGCTACCCACAGAAAGACGGCAACATCGTGATGAGAGACTTTGTTGCCAAAAAGTGATAGGTAGGCATGAGTTTAGGGATATGAAAAGAATCCGCCCAAGACACTCATGGCGACGTGATCTATTGGCGGAAACTCAGAAGTTAAGACCATACTTGAAATCTGATTAAGTGTATGGACGACAAGGATAGACGACAATGAGGAGCTTTTATCTAACCTGTTAAAGGTTAATGCCCATGGAATATCAATACAAATAATACCCATAGCATGGCACGAATATAGCGACAGTTGTTACGGCTAAAAGAAATCAGTAGCAGCTTTGATCTGATTGGATGACCAGGAAGTAATATCGAGTTCGCTCTGCATCCCAGATGCAGGTCTCGAAGATGTTTGAGATTGAGGAATATCTTTTTTTAGTTATATATTTTTTTATCTTCACAGTCTGAATGTGAATCTTTCTTTGAACATTTTTGCGCCCGAAGTCTCTCGCCCTAGTCCCTCATCGTGCTTGTCGTGGATACAACGACAACCAATCCACCAAAACACTCAAATGGCTAAATAAAATCGAATACTAAAACAGTCGACAATTTTGCCATTCTTGGCCACATGAGAGAAAAACACAAAGTAGACGAGTAGGACGAAAACAATCGTCGACTCCTCTTGTTGTCTTTGTCATGGGTACCTTCGCACTGTCCAGAAAAAGATCAAACATCCAGGTTATACAAAATACTACGGGAAACTCTAAATACGTTCAGTTTAACGCACAAAGAGAATGATTTAATGTTAGGGAAACAACGATCGGCCGTCCAGAGGTACTGCAGGAATCTCTCTAGCGAAAAGATTATTTCTTCGATGGTTAAAGATACATTAAGCGCCGAAAATGGAGAACAAGTCCAATACAATATTGCAAACAACACCATCGGTCATATCGGTCATCCAGAAAATATATATACAGGCTCAGAACACCACACATGTGAGAATCTATGAAAGATTTTTAAAACAAACAGTGCTTCTACTCAGGTACTCCCGTTCCGATGTCAAGGAAAGCTGTTCTGTAAGGATCTCTGCGGTGGCTAGTGCCAAAGAATGACATGAGTATACTAACAACAACACAGCTCTGAACGGGGCTGGGTGACCTGCGAAATGATCAAAGTCATGGATATAAGCTACACGATACTTTACTTCGCCGACGCGAGGTACATCAACAGAAACCTTTTGAGGAATACGAATCTCTCATAGGCAGATAGGCCCGCGATTGAACCACGATAACAAAATTAATGGTATAATTGATGTTGAATTCGTTTGGGAAGCAGTTAGGGTGTAAAGCAGTACTCCCACCATGACAGAATATGCGCAGTTAAATAACATATACACGTCGAGCAATCATTTGGTAAACAGCGACGAACAAATCATCGCAAGTCTTACTGACATATTTATTATCTTTTCAACAGCCCCGCCCACGCAACTGCTTAGGCACGCTTCAAATTCTATAGTTTGCAATATGTACTGAATTTGGTGAGTTTGTCTTCTATTTTGGTACCGATTCCGTGAATTGTGTCCATTGTTGTGATTCCGTGAGCAGTGAATCGCGCTATGGAAAACAAAAGTTATCAATGTGTACTAAAATTGTATCTTTCTCCCTTTTCACCTTTCTTTTCTTTGATTGAGTTAATCATGACTTTGGTTTAATCATGGCTTGTTAGAGTTGAAAGGAAAGAAAATCTTGTGAGACTGCTTTTATCACGTTGACGAGATTCAGCGAATTACTTTGTCACTTTGTAGCTAAAAAGAAGAATTCATCATCGGTTGTCTTGATTTTGATTTGCACGCCTTCGTGTCCTTCTTCAACGTATTGATTTCGCTTCTTTACATTTTCGTTTATGTCTGGATGTTTCTTGACTTCTTTCAATACAAGGTCGAACACGAACCTCGTTCGAGTCATGCTGATTTCCAAAGAGGTCATGAGTGTGACATGTGTGAGGAGATCACCCAAAGTCTTGCAGAATCGTGAAAAATTCATTGTTCAAATTTAATAGCCTCATTGCATTCAACAAGACAGTCAATGCAAAGTGCTACCAAACTTACTAAGACTACCGCATGCATCTTCACTTTAGCAGTTTAAGGCCGACATTTCCCCCATTCTTCCTTCTGAGGTCCACCACAACACCAGATTGGCGAGCCCTGTGAGGGAGGGCCTTAGATATGACCCGGCCAGTTACGCATGCGCCACATACAGATCGTAGAGACACTGGAGGTAGTTTCGACTATTCTCCGATTTCTTCGTTGCTAAGGAAATAACTTAATTTGATGCCTAAGACTTCAGTTCCTAATACATTTTGAGTCGAGCCGTCAAACTTTAGCTTTAAGTGTGCGGGTCTTCTCTAAAGCTTTCGCATAGACTGATAGAAGACGCGTGCGAGAGTGATGTTATAACGATCCTGGCACCTGATTGGTCTCTTGCTGTATGATCCTCCCGTACTACTTGATCTACCTTTCAGAATTAATGGTTCGTGGACATAATCCTAAACGACTAAATTTTCAACTAATTTGAAAATCTAAAGAGCCAGCTGGTGAGGCTGTGAGGTAGAGTTCGTGATGGTGTGATCTCTATTGTAGTGGTAAATCTAGCCTCAGGGTAGCGGCATATCGTACACATGGACAACATAAGCTTATGCAAAGAAATGTTTTTTTTGTCAAGCGATTAATTTATGTAAACAAATCATATGAAATCATGTGCTAATGAACCTTTACCTGAAAATTGATAAACTGGTTATCAAAAGACTATTGAAGTTTTTGTAATCCTATTTAGAAGTTTGTAGGTGATTTTAACAGGAATGAGGAGACAATCGGTGTAATGAAATAGAAATCGCGATGATATGACCTACATTGTATTGGTTGATGCTAATGGGTGAAAAATCAAAAGCAGGAACATGCAGTTTATGGGTCACATGATAAAAGAAATACCTCGATGGGTATACCATCGGGAGCGGCATAGTACCTTTTGGCTAGGCTATGCATAGAAAAGGTTTGAAGAATAAGCAAAAACTTTCACTAAAGGTCTAATGAACAAAAACATTGTAACATTGTCAAGTGCTAAGTTGTTGTGATCTTTAGAATTTCATCATTGTTAAAGACAAGTTTTAAGGTGATCTTACCAGGAATTTCAAATTGAGACTTGTTCAACAGCAACGCCTGTCTAACAATACTGTCAATAGATCTTGTTTTGAAATTTGATTGTCTTCCCTCTTCCAGATATATAGTCCCACACGTGACGTGC
>JAIGNY010003432.1:305000-310000 GCA_020152595.1 Chiridota heheva
TTAGAAACTAAATATAACTGCTTAGTTCTGTTTAAAGCGATACCATAAGCGTTATGTTACATGAGCGTTATGTAATATGAGTTACTATAATACTTCCATGGCTAGACTATGGATATGCACCCGACCCATAGAACTATACTGAGCTCCTATTGACCGCTGTGTTATCAAGTGAAGCTAACATGTATTTCTGAAAGTCACCAAAATGTAGGTAAAATTATAAGAAACCCTTCGAACAATAAAAGTGAACAATTGGACCGATTTGATAACTTTAAGCCATGAATATGGGCCACCCTTGCTGCGTGAGGTAAAAAAAGATCTGTTCATGTTAAGAGGCTGTTTGAAATGTTTAAGTTTGCACGTTGCCGTAACAGCCTGACTTAACACTAGGCTAATTTTAGGGTGGATGTTTTCAGCCTTTTCAGTTGAAAAACCATAATTGTACGGAATATTCTGAGCTGGGCTGTAGATCTGTCCCTAGCGTGTGTGCGTCATTTAAAATACTGTTGATACAGAAAAATTACCTTTGATGCGAATGTATCAATTTTGTGTATATCATATCACTGTTTATATCATGATTTATGGAAATCATGCCCGAATCGGATAGCTATCAAAATCATGTCCGCCCGACTCATCATGCTTATCACGATGTTGATTCGCGGGTTGGCCAACTGGGACGTAGGCCTATATAAAAAGAAAAGAAACTCTCCCCCCCCCCCCCCTATAAGTAAAGTCCTGGACTGGATGACAGGGGCGCACTGGGACTGTTTTTGTAGTTGTTCACAATAACTCTCTTAAATTAAACAGTTACATTTATGAGATAGACGGTGCATGAGTAGCATTTTACTCTCACTTTTCTCCATATTTATATTTTTACATAGTGTTTGTTGTATCTTAGTACGATTTGGTGATTTTGCCTCCCACTATATGAAGACACATTTTATTTTCTGACCCCCTCCCCTACTCTCCCTCACACACACACACCCATACTTATTTCAAGTCCCAATCGGGGACGTACGTGTTGAATCACCCAAAAAGGGACATCCTCCCTGGATGTCAGTTTTAGCCTAATGAGATGTTCATTGATGCATTGATTACAATTTCACAACCCATTTTTACTAACACTCATTGTTTTTTCTTTTAATGGCCTAATACAGAAATGGAATCTGTACATACCAACTGGTAACACACATGTGTATGTCCTCTAACCAGGATCACCACATATAAGGTACCAATTGGGGACATAGGTGATGTGTTAGAGTTTATTCGCCCAACTGGGGGCAGTATTCAATCTGAATCACATAACCGGGGACGTAGATGGTAGAATATCTTTCTCTGAGAATACACCTAAAGACGCATATTTTGAAACACAGCCTGCACAGAACCAACTAAATGGGGACGGCAATGAAAATGCGTAATATTTCAGGTGGCATATTGTTTCACCCTGGAGAGTCCAAATCGGCAAGAAAACCAACCGGGGATGTCATACATACATACATACATACATACATACATACATACATACATACATACATACATACATACATACATACCTACATACATACATACATACATACATACATACATACATACATACATACATACATGCATGCATGAATGCATGCATACATGCATGCATACGTTTGTGATATACAAGGGTGACACAGCATGTGCACTATTTACAATTGAAAGGAATATTGAGTGCGGGCGCTGCGAGTAGGAATGTCGAAGATATTGGGTGATATACCTTTATTGGCATGAAGATATTTTGAGGAGTTTTTAGTTTTCCCTAGCAAAGGTATTTTTCCCAAAGATAATTTTTTTTAATTTGAAACATGTAACATTGCATTTGGCTTTAACGTTGGGATAGCAAAGGATCACGGGAAATATGACAAATTGCGGCTTCCGCGTAGCACAATATTCCTTTTTTAGGAGCATTTGTGTTTCCGTCAATCGGCATGTTCCTGGAGTGTTCACTACTTACAATTTTCTGCAGTTTCATAAGTTTCATTCCCCAAAACTCTTATCTAACTCGTGATATAGATTTACGATCTTAGAATCTAAACTGATATAAATGTTTCATTTAAGTTTTCTTTCATATCCTGATATCAACATCCTTTCAAAAAGGACGTAAATTTATTTTTGTTAGAATTTATTCATCCAAACCTCACAGCTCTTCCGTTTATGATCCTCTATATTTACTTGTGTCCCGATGTGACTTCTTTCTTGACTTCTTTCTTGATCACCAAAAGCCGCACCACATTTCATTCGATGGATTGCATCTTTCTAACAATCACAAGAATAACACCTTAGCAGGGTAATCGTGGTGGTATTTTAAGCAACTAAGATATTACTTATCTTAAATTTTGGCATACGATGCTATGAGCAATGAATGTTTGGAGAAAAAAACCAACAACATTGAATTCCAGTCTTTAAGTTGCGAAAGAGAATATTCAGCTTCGGATACAAAATTGAATATTTTGTTATGAAAGGAACAGCGAAATAGATTTCTTTCAATTCTTTTAAAAAAGTTGGGTACAACGATTAGAAATTGTGATAACTTTACACGAAAAGAGCCATGTTGAAACGTTTGTGACAATAAATTCAATAAGATTTTACTGAACAAGATGTATCATACTTAAAAATGAACTTTACACCAAAGTTTACAACCTCTCGATAACTTATTTCAAATGTCATTTCTTAAACGTTGAAGAGTTTCAAGCTTTGTAATTTAGACGCAACGTTTTAACTGCTTGAAATTCAGAAAGCTCTATTGCCCCTGGATAAATTGGATAGAGGCACTGACGGGAAAATATCTCCGCATGCAACTTAATTAAAACATCCACTTAATACTGGAGGTATCCTGCATGTCCGCCTTAGCTTTTTCGGCGAAGCTACATTCTATCCATAGTCATTGGCTGGTAAAACATAGGTATCATCAAACATTGCCTCTAAGACACTTCTTCCACAAATATATATATATATATATATATATATATATATATATATATATATATATATATATATATATATATATATATATATATATATATATATATATATATATATATATATATATATATATATATATATATATATATATATATATATATATATATATATATATATATATATATATATATATATATATATATATATATATATATATATATATATATATATATATATATATATATGTATATATATATATATATATATATGTATATATATATATATATATATATATATATATATATATATATATATATATATATATATATATATATATATATATATACATTTATATATTATATATATATATATATATATATATATATATATATATATATATATATATATATATATATATATATATATATATATATATATATATATATATATATATATATATATATATATATATATATATATATATATATATATATATATATATATATATATGTATATATATATATATATATATATATGTATATATATATATATATATATATATATATATATATATATATATATATATATATATATATACATTTATATATATATATATATATATATATATATATATATATATATATATATATATATATATATATATATATATATATATATATATATATATATATATATATATATATGTATATATCAATTTATTTAGAGATATTTACATAACTGAAGTAATAAAATAACCTACTAATTGATAATCATCTTTCTCCATAATCAGAACGATGATCATTAGAATAGCAAGTAGAATGATAAATGTGCATATATCTACCATGCATGATGTCTCCATGCAACTCAAAAACAGCGTGAACCACGTAAACATTTCTGATAAGTATTTATACTTCATACAGTGATACTTACAAATATTCTGTGTGAAATGTGTTTATTCTGATAACTTGCTAATGAATTTATCAATAGCACTATTGCTCCTTCCTAGAAGGATATTCACTAGGCAGCTTTCAAACTTCGTTGATAAACCGTGAAACACGCAGTCAAAAATATATATCTCTTATAATTTAAACAAACAAGAGATAATTATAACAACAATAACAACTACAAGTAGGCCCTCTAAAAGAGATGCCGTGGCACTTACCTTTTTTATTGGAGAGTCAGATGGATAACAACTTAAAAAAAATCATTCCTTGAATCTTGAAACAAATGCAAAAAGTATACTGACGAACTTCGAATAATGATCATAAAATATAGAACTCTTAAAAAAAAAAAGGGTTGGTCACACCAAACAGTTTTTCTCCATCCAGGGGCTATCTAAATTTCTAGATATTCATACAACAAAACATTTTCATTTTTAAATCTCGGGACATCTCCCGATAAGGAGATCGAAAAATGCGCAATTAACCGAGTTTAAACTGTTTTAAAGATATGGAACCGTTAAGTAAGAGCGTAATGTATTTTCATATTAAGTGTAAAGTTAATGTGTATATTATAACTCTCTCTAAAGAATAAGATTTTTGATGCATATCAAAGAAATTATATTTGCAATTTTAAATTATTGGGTCTGGTTGTTAGACAATAAATTCAAAAAATTCAATAAATTCAAATAACAGTAATACAACTTGAACTATATGCACTTATATTTCTTATTTTAGTGCTTACTGTTATGTGGATATTCAAAGTTGAAAAACTGCATTATGGGTTATGGTTGATAAATATAATATCGGAATGATTTGCTTATCGGGAGATATCCTTATCGAGAGACCTGGACAGTTTCATATATTTCCCAATTTCACCTCCATCCCTGTGTCGGAAATTAAATTCTTGATGATTTTTTAAAGTTTAGATGACAAATTTACAGTGCGTTCTCAACAATACTAAAGCTGTCGTGTGATTGTGCCCTGCTGGTCACGACATATATATCTCTTTATTCTACGCTACCGAAAACACACGCTATTGCCACGAAACAGCATGTTTTGTAAAAAGCGAAAGATCGTTCCTCGTGTAAGTTGAAGCGTAGCCTGGTAACT
>JAIGNY010003432.1:315000-420747 GCA_020152595.1 Chiridota heheva
AGAAGATCAGATGACGTATAAGGCATTATATTTCGTGTTTAATCGGGATCCCAGCATTTTCAATCTCAGTAAAGTTCGCAAAAACAAAAACAAAATTCGTGGCCCATTTTGTGAAGATCTTTAAAAAGGTAAGATTCGTCAATCGCTTTTCTGATCTGTGTAAGTCATTTTTCCTCATAGCAGACAACTTTTTATTAGGCTCAATATGCTTTTATAAAGTGAATTATTAGTGTCGTCAAATTTAAGCTAACTTCAAGTACTTTTAGTGGATGAAAATGCTCTGCAAAAATGTCAGTCCAAACTCACTTCTTAAACCTAATTTCCTTTCTAACGTGATAAGGTGTGTCTTTTCCGTAACACTAGGTTGTTATTACGGCAATGCATTGAGACGTAAAATAGAATTATGCAAAATGAAATTAATCATGTTGGACGATTATTGACAGAGCTTACGGATATAAACAAATGATATTCTTGTTACCGTTTTCCACAATTTTGGATTTGCTTTTACTAGGTTTAGGCCTACCAAAGATCAATCTGTTTATGCACCCAATATTTAGGCCCTAGTAGGCCACTATTGTTACAATAAAAAGGCCTAGGTCTAGTACTAAGGTCTACTAGGGTCTACAGTATTACTGTAGTATGACCCGAATTTGCTACCCACCTTAGCGAAGTCGGACAAAATTGTTATGTAAAAAAGTCCATTTTTATGATTGATGAGTACAGAGTAGGCGTATGAAGTTGAATGAGAAACATAAGGCCTAGATCATGGCCATGCCTCAAATACCATGTAGTACTAGAAGTTCCCTATTCCATTGATTGCCTTACTCATTCAGACCAATTACTGAATAGTTCGTGCTTAGAAGTTAGACTATAGAGCCAGTACTATTATGAGTCACCCCACAAAATAATTTGCAACATAGGGTCTACCGGCAGTTGAGCACATAAATTATTACATAACAGAACTTCAACAGACAAACCCTGATCCAAGTGAATGCTGGAAATGGCAGTTCATAAATCTAATATATAAAGCATACATTCACAGCTCGCATAATCCCCGTGTTAGATTGCCCTTATTATTGAAAATCTTACTAAAATCTTACCTTATGATTGATATTCTTAGTGTTTTAGAATGTAAGCATACAACATTGATAATAATTTGCTCAGTTCTAATATTACTCATTCTTTTTGTGTAACATTTCCAAGAGCAACTGCAGAATCTAACACAATTTTGGAAGTATAGTAGTATCCCCCTTTGGTTTTCGTGTTCCGAAGTATTGGATATTTGTTAATATTTACTGTCTTCTCTGATATGTCCTAGGTAAAGTAACAGTTTAATGTAGTTCTACTAAGTTTGTCGGTTGTAGTAGTCAGTAGTCATGGTCATACTCAGATCATTTTAGACTACTATGAATTATTTTAAAATTCGTAAGTCAGCTTTGATATAAAAAAATCAAAACTTTTTTGTGTCAACTTCTGAAAATGTCATGCAGACGCAATGCAGGCTGCATAGGTACAAATATTATGACCCTTAACATTGCATCGTGGTACTGTTAATGCATGTTGAATTTTTGCTACTTTTTCGCAACTGATTTGTTTGTTGAAAATGTACCAATTTACTTTTGGATCGCAGAAATAACACAAAAAACTTAACATAAAACTGATATTGATTTCAACATAAGCTTGGAAGCCTGATCATACATTGTGTATTTACCTTACGCAAACGCCTTGATAAAGAAAGTTTATGAAATGTTAACTTATTTAAATCACAACAAAATGTTTTTTGCTTTTTGTTCCCAAAACAATTTTTTCAAAATTCTCGCATGTTGAAAAGTTAAGCACTGTTTTTCTGAGTTGATTTGAAGCATGCTCTTTATCCTAATCTGGCGAGATCAGTAAGAGCATTAATGTTGAAATAACTGGGTTTTTTTCTTCTTCTTGACTGCCTGAGTGAGAAGCAAGCTACAGTGCTATACACTATTTTAAAGTTCTTGTTCTCAGTATTGTTCTCACTTCAAAACTAATATCATTAAAAAAATTATATATATGAAGTTCTACATTGCAGATTTGTGATTATTTTTAGGGATGCACCGGATATCCGATCAGGCCGGACTATTAGTATCTGGCCGGATAGTGACAAAAATCCGGTTCAGGTTCCGACCGGATCTGAACAAAAATCCGGCCAGATTAATCTAAATATCTGGCCTGAATTAATCTAGGCGTCTTTTAATACTCCTGTAATGATAGAATAACTCTTTTGTAAACCAAGGTTTAAATCTTTCTTAAGCATTTCTCTTGTACAGCTTGGGGGGAAATGTTAATATACTTCATACATGATCAAATAAAACAAGTGTTACTATATGTGAAATATTTTTTCATGAGATTATTCCTTCATATTATATTTTTCTTTGTTTTACCTGCAGTAATGAATTGAATCAGTACATTTTGATATTAGAGCAGTATAAAACATGAATATGGGTACCACAATATATCTTTGCATCAACAGAAAAGGTAAACAAGATGTAGTTGGTTTAATATCTTATGCAAATTATCATTATCAGTCCTTTAGAAAATCAAACTTAGAAAAAGTAAAGTGCCATTAATTTGTATTGTGCAACAACCATGTTAAGCTTACATGTTAAGCTACGCGCTGTACAAAGAAAAAATGATGGGGAGTGGGAGGAAAAAAAGTAGAACATTTTAAGGATTCTTTTATAATATATTGAGGAGATCTTTTGTCCATTTTCTGACACAGAGTGAGGCATTGATAGATTTGTTGATATCGAATAGTCTTTTATTTGTAGTACACATACTTTTGAAGGCTCTCATAAAAAAGAATAGTGACACCTAGAACATTACCTTACACTTTGGTGCAAGCAAATATTGACAAGGAAGTCTAGTCAAAAAAGCATATTTTGTTTCAGACAAAAAGCAGCAAATCAAAATTTGAGCTTTCTTAGGGTATGTATAATATGTGATGTAATGTAGTATGATATAAAGATTTTTAATAGTGTAGTACATTGTCTTTTCCCCTTAAGAATTTATTTTTCACTGTGGGATATGGCAAAGAAAAAAAACAAAGCTAGTTGCTCTCTTTTAAGCTATTGTAGATTATAATTTAGAAGAAAAAACACAGGAAATGAAGGGCAGTTCCACTTAAGAGTATTTGCGTGAACAATTATTTGTTGTGTTATTTCACAAAGCTTTAAAATACTGAATTTAAAACTAAATTTCATTTACATAATTAACTGATGTTTGGTCCTTTAAAGCAAACATATAAAGCTTGCTCAGATGTAAAGTGAAATATACCTGTAGTCCAAATCAAAGTTTAAAAGTCTATAAACGGTAGCTGAAAAAAGCTTTATGTAATATTTCAGTCCTAAAATTCAGTTCTTGAAAATGATGACAAAGTCTATTCCTGCTAGATTTTGGATACGGGTATAGTCAACACTTAAAAACATTTGGTTAAAATTCCTTGCCATTTTCCACAAATATGCGAAAATCAATTAAAAAAACAAAGGGGTGATACAAGGAAATAAGAATTTCCGCGCACTCATACATCACAAGGGGAACTTCAAGAGGAACAAAAATTCGCATACTTTGGCCTGAAAATACAAATGCTCCAAAATGGTCAATTTTACAACCGATTTGGAGAATTTAAAAAATAAAAAAAATCATTATTTTTCATGAATTTTAAAGCAATTTAGCAAAAGGTGCTGATACATCCATATACATTTAAAGAAGTACTTATTCATATGAAGGGTTTAATGCATTGCCTATTTATGATGAAATTGAAACAAAACTTACATTTGAACCAAAAGAGAAAAATAAATTGTACTATCATATAATATTTTTTCTTTTACTGTTCTTAAGTGTCATGTGATGTTTGTTTTTGTGTAACCATTAACCGCTAATTATTTATCAATAAATTCACATTCCCCAAACAAGGATAGACATTCCAGTTTTGTACGTATTTTGTGTTTTAGGTTACTGTTAATCTGATGGAGCCACTTTTTAAATTGAAATTGAAGATAGGCTCATTGTAACAGACCTGTAAGGTACAAATGAATGTCCTGCATTTGTAAAGTAATGTGTTGTGTAACACTAAACCAATCCAACAATTTCTTTCTTTATTTTTGACAGTAACAAGGATGGAAAGTATAAAAGTAATATTGAAAAGACTTTCTATGCAATCTGACAGCCCAGAGAAAAATTATGCCTGATTTTGAAATGCTTATTCTTGAAATGATTTAATATATGAGGGGAAAATAATAATGCACCACCGGTTGTAAAATTTAAATTGATTTGAACAAACAAAAAGTGCTACAATGATTTCATTGAAAAGTGTGAGGCAGATTTTCCAGGGAGAAGGAAAACCACATTGCGTTAAAAGTTACCTTTCATTCTAATATTGATGTATGTCTGTTGCAGAGGTACATTTCCCCTTAAAAGTGAAAAATTGCTATCTTAGTTTAGATATGCCCATTGGGTTTGGGACTGTCTAGTACTGTGGTGTTCCCACATTTAATAATTTATTGGGTTATACCACTCATGTAAAGCCTTAAATAAGACCTTGTATTAAACATTCCGCCTTAACTGAAAACGGTTCATTCACACAGAAGAGGGGATGGAATTCGGTGAAACTCAAATATGGAAATGACTTAGAATAACTCAAATTTCTGTTTGGAACTTATAAGCACCTTGGAACATTCAGATTATCTTCAAGCACATCCATATAAAAACAGTATCACAACATTGACAGACTGACAGTTAGTGACAAGGAGACGCAGCACATCCCCCTGAATATCACATATACACCTTGTGCCAGAGTATCAGGTTTGTGCTTCTATTTACGTCTCTAACCAATGAGGTACCACTTTTATTGGGTAAGCCTCCATACTATACCAGTGTGATTAAATTATTTGCGTTCATCTCAACATAAACGTTCGTGGCCCAAGCAATGTTATGTTTTAAATACTTAAGACAAGGGTCTTAAACACAATATCTTCCATGGACGATAGCTGGGCCACTGATTACTCAAATTAAATAGTGGCGTAGCCAGCATTAAAAAAGTGAGGGGTCCTAGACCCCTCCAACAGTCCAAAGACGAAGTGTTCAAATTTACCCCAATTCTGAAGGCAATTTTGAAAATCTATATATATAAACAACAAAGATTATTATTATTGTAAGTCCCTTACCATCCCCTCCTCCCTCCATTCACCCCGTGGCTTCGCCACTGACTACAGAACATGTTGAAGTGCAAGTCACATGCTATGTATATCAGAATGGCTGCAAATTAACCCCCAAAAATCAACTTATTTTGGGAGGTGCCCCTTCACAGTGGTGTGTTCTAAATAATTAACAAGGGGTTCTCATTAAAGAGTGCTGGGCCTATGAGGGTGGTTCATGGTCAAAAATGTCCAACTTTTGCCAGAAAATACCAAAAACGTAATAGATATATAAACAACTTATTTTCCAGGCGAAATACAAATCTGTTTTGGGGCCCCCCAGAGCCCATCCCACTAAATTTCAGAAAATTGTGTTCGCTAGTTGGTTGATAGAATAAAAAAATTAATGAACAAATTTGTAATAAATGTTACCTCATATTAAATGAGGTAAAATGGGTCCGTAAAATACTTGTGGATTATACTTGTCAATCTAAACTTGACAGTCATAAAAAAATAAAAAAATAATAATTGGAGTTATCTAGCATTTCAAACGCTAAAGCTGATATGACCGGTACACATCTCGAAAATAGGTATGAAATTACTCTTATAAATCACAAAATAAACTTTCTCATGATACACAATCGATTCTAAGCGTATACGGATATACACTCAATGCGCAGGCGTTGTAATCATGGCGTCCAATTCAAGTAGAGAACGGGTCTAATTGAGATATAACTTTTCTTAGGCTCTTGGTTTGTGATTTGTCCTAAGATGAATTTGAAATTATTTTCTTCATAGTTTAAACAAGATTTGGTTTTACTTCACGAATTGGTCAGTTGTTTTTTTCTCGTTTTTTTATTTCATAGGCTGTTGTGCGAAAAGTAGTGCTAACATTGTGACATAAAACAATGTAGTTAATTCTAGAAAGTCGTATCTTTTATCGTGTATCCATACGGTAAATATGTGTTCTTCGGGTTTAGAGCAAATTGCCTTAAACTAGAATTCAAATTGATTGTCACGTGATTTTAATTCAAGTTTTCGGGTCAATCGAAGTCATGTTTCCAACTGTAAAGTAAAAAGACTAAAAAAATCACATTCACACCTGCATACAAGAGGAGCATTGTGAAAACATATTCAACTTACCTTATTCTTTTTAATTAAACTAAGTGACACAAAAATCTACGAAATGCATATAGAACAAAATGCGGCAGAACAGTCATGGGACTTCGAGTTTGAAAGACACAGACAAACAAACTTTGACTCACTACATATGAAAGGACTCGATTTATGCCGGTCAGGAAAGGCTAAGTAATAGAAATGAATGAATAGATAAATGAATGAATGAATGAATGAATGAATGAATTAATTAATGTATGCATGTATGTATGTATATATGTATGTATGTATGTATGTATGTATGTATGTATGTATGTATGTATGTATGTATGTATGTATGTATGTATGTATGTATGTATGTATGTATGTATGTATGTATGTATGTATGTATGTATGTATGTATGTATGTATGTATGTATGTATGTATGTATGTACGTACGTACGTATGTATGTAGGTAGGTAGGTAGGTAGGTAGGTAGGTAGTTATGTATGTATGTATGTATGTATGTATGTATGTATGTATGTATGTATGTATGTATGTATGTATGTATGTATGTATGTATGTATGTATGTATGTATGTATGTATGTGTGTGTGTGTGTGTATGTATGTATGTATGTATGTATGTATGTATGTATGTATGTATGTATGTATGTATGTATGTATGTATGTATGTATGTATGAATGTATGTATGTATGTACGTACGTACATGTACGTACGTATGTATGTATGTGTGTAGGTAGGTAGGTAGTTAGGTAGGTAGTATGTATGGTAGTATGTGTATGTATGTATGTATGTATGTATGTATGTATGTATGTATGTATGTATGTATGTATGTATGTAATGTATGTATGTATGTATGTATGTATGTATGTATGTATGTATGTATGTGTGTGTGTATGTATGTATGTATGTATGTATGTATGAATGTGTGTGTATGTATGTATGTATGTATGTATGTATGTATGTGTGTGTGTATGCATGCATGCATGCATGTATGTATGTATGTATGTATGCATGTGTGTATGTATGTATGTATGCATGCATGTATGTATGTATGTGTGTATGTATGGGTGCGTGCGTGCGTGTATGCGTGTGTGCATATATGTATGTGTGTATGTATGTATGTGTGCATGTATGTATGTATGTATGTATGTATGTATGTATGTATGCATGCATGTATGTATGTATGTATGAATGTATGTATGTATGTATGTATGTATGTATGTATGTATGTATGTATGTATGCATGCATGCATGTATGTATGTATGTATGAATGTATGTATGTATGTATGTATGTATGTATGTATGTATGTATGTGTGTGTGCGTGTATGCGTGTATGCATATATGTATGTGTGTATGTATGTATGTATGTGTGCATGTATGTATGTATGTATGTATGTATGCATGTGTGTATGTATGTATGTATGTGTATGTGTGTGTGTGCGTGCGTGCGTGCGTGCCTACGTAGGTACGCACGTACGTACGTACGTATTTATGTATGTATGTAGGTAGGTAGGTAGGTAGATGTGTATGTGTGTGTGTGTGCGTGCGTGCGTGCGTGCGTACGTACGAATGTACGTTGGTATGTATGTATGTATGTATGTATGTGTATGTATGTATGTATGCATGCATGCATGCATGTATGTATGTGTATGTATGTATGTATGTATGGATGAATGGATGAATGGATGGATGGATGGATGGATTGATGGATGTATGGATGAATGGATGAATGAATGATGGAATAAATGATGGAATGAATGAATGATCGAATGAATGAATGATTGAATAATGGAATGAATGAATAATGGAATGAATGATGGAATGAATGATTGATGGAATGAATGATGGAATGAATGATGGAATGAATAATGGAATGAATGAATGATGGGTAAATCAATAGAAAATGTAGGCCTAATTATGTCACCTCGCCTAGTTTCTTTAGGCCTCCTGGCCTATAAAGCTGCAGTGCATTCTCCCCACTGGACCCTGCCACCTGCAACCCGCCCGGCCTCCCGTCCACCCCACCACACCCCTCCTCCCCGACCGTCCCCCAGGCCGCTCCATAACGACCAACCTTCTCCCGGCCCCCACGCCACTGCTGCCACATAGCGCCCAACAGTGCGCACGCGCACCACACGACCAATCCACCTCCATCCTCCCCTCCCCACCTCAGTGCTGATCCTGCCATGCTTAAAGCATTTCATCATCTCTGCCCGAAAATGAAATACTTCCGCCAGTAGTCAGCTAGACTTTACCAAAGCCCGTCCACCTACATTCACTGATACCAAG
Source organism: Chiridota heheva (assembly GCA_020152595.1). NCBI lineage: Eukaryota > Metazoa > Echinodermata > Holothuroidea > Apodida > Chiridotidae > Chiridota > Chiridota heheva. The sequence goes on from JAIGNY010003432.1 coordinate 323,579, forward strand.
AATGTCAATATTTTACTGGTCCATCTCTTTGGCGAGTTGAGCTGCTTTTCCAATTGAGAAGAACGATCTAACATTCCAGCACAGTATAAAAGTGCTGCTGGTGGGTTTGGTAATTGACGTCATCAACGCATGAGCTTCCTTGTGACTTTCACCCATTGACGTCATGTATCCACAAACCTCAGATTGTCATGTTCAGGAATTTGGATCGTCATACTCTCAAAGCCAATAATATTATCAGCATTAGCTAGTGCACTTGCAGTTTCCGTAATATTTGAATGAGTTGAATGTTAGCCCATTGCAGCAGGTTTTGTTTCAGGGTTTTCCTTCCCTAAGCCAGAGCCTTGTTATCCTGGCACCGTATGGAACTAGTTACCAGGGAGAACCACGAGGACGTAAGGTTGACTTGGGTGAACTACTAGTCATCGACAGGCTACTAATTTTCGCTTTTCACCCACCAAGGTGAGCTAGTCGACCCCAACACCACTGGCTGTGGTGCCGGGCGCATTAACACACCAATCCCCCCAACATATGTATGTTATCATAATATAACCGCTATTGCAAAATAAAAAGTATGAGTCGGTATATTTACATCGATATCGATAAAAACAAATCAAAATCATTCCAAATTCGTATATGTATTTAATTATAAAGAAAAAGAACGTGTGGTTCGGCATATTTATCACTCGTCCAATCCTTCTTATGAATATCTCAAATATCCATGAATAAGTTATGATCCCTAACAACTTGAAGTAACATACAAGTTACAAAAAAAAGAATCGATAACGTATTAAAGAGTTGCTCACATATGCTGAGCAGGAATTCTTTGCATATATCTATTGACCAAAGGTGCTTTCTCTCTCCTTAAATACATTAAACCCCAAATCGAGCCTCTGGAATCAAGAAGACCTACCTTACTCCCCGATTCAGAGCGACCCTATAATTGCTGCCACTCACTTATACGACCAAAGGCAGCCCGAGCCTCCTGTTGTACCCCCTCCCCGATCTGCCGATCATGCAATTACTAAAGCAAATCTGTAGCTGTTCTTGAAAATACTGGTTAGTAAAAGTCAACCCACTCTGAGATAACCACACTTCAAGCTACAGAAATCTTTAGCCAAATAATATTCTCCTGACAGAGGGAATGCTAATTCAATCGATGAACACGGTAGATCTATCTGATACAATAAACGAAGACGCTTCAATGCGGTACTGCGGTGTATTATATACTGCAAACAGTAAGCCTGAAACTTATTTTACCAACACTATGACCACTAAGCCGGAAAAAGTCAAATTGACATAACCTACCTTGTTGAGAACTCTTCGGTTTTTATTGATATTTTCGACGAAATCGAAGCCAAAGATTGATTTGGGTAATCAGGTAATATAAGCAAGAAATAGACTGAAAAGGTTCTGCATCAAAATGTTAAATAAAGGATATCGTTGAGCATTATAAGTAGATGAGAAAACTATTTGTTTTTAAACTTCATGGAATATTTGAGTTTCGTGAATATGATTTTCATTAAAAAAAAAAATTGGTTTTATTTTATAACGCAAACAATCAATTTCATTTGCGGATTTTAGTTTTTAACGCTTTTTTATTTGGACAATTTTTCAATCTATTTTGTAACAATCGAGTCAAATTACAATTACAGTACTAGGTGCGTATGTATCGTTAAAACATAAAACTTAAAAGAGCTATTAATCATGTAATTGTGGGTATCTGAGTACTTCTTAATCCGTGCACCAGTTGTCGTTTATTTCACGCAAAATATTTTTTGTCATTTTCCTGTGATATTTGAATTTGCCTACCTTGGAGATTTGAGGTATTCTTCTACCCCATATATGTTTTACTCTTCGAATCGCAAGAGTTGGTATCTTTTTTATTCAGTACAAAGCATGCGAATAAATTCTCAGCAATTTCTATGAAATATTATCTCATGCGATTCGAGTAATAAAGCTTATGTGGGGTGGTAGAATACCCAAAATCTTCCTTCAAGGTAGGTAAATTCATCAGATCATAGAAAAAATGGTGGCGGCTCTAAAGACGCAACGACGATGATAAGAGAGATTAGATTACGTCAGAGAAGTAAATGATGAAAGGAGATAGTGAGCTGAGCTCAAGAAAGGGTCAGATGGAGTTGAAGTGGTTGAGGGAAGCTCTAGGGAGGATGAGGAGTGCGAAGTATAGGTTAGTATGGGGTTTGACTGTCAATAAATCACCGACAGTTATTGGGGAACTATTAAGTATAGGTTGGAGTGGGAGAAGTGAGTGTGTCCAATTCCGAGGCGGGGATGCTGACTTCGTCTTTGCGAGGAAGGTTGAAGGTTGTAAGATTTGTGGGTATGGGAATTACAAAGGTATTATAAATTCCAAGTGTACCGCACTTCCTTCTTTAATGTTAATAAGTCATAGAAATTGGTAATTCAATTTCATTCTTCGTTATAGCTTTTGGCAAATTATATAAAAATACTGCATGTCTGTTTAGCTCATTTTGTAGTGGATCCGCTTTTCAGCCTAAAGTTCGTGGAGTTACACAGTTATAGCAAAGACTTTAAAATGGAATCTGCAGTATAAGCAATCAGTGCAAGACTTTCCCAGTACAGGCTTGTGCGACTGTCGGCTGCAGCTTGAGTTCAAATGTTGTCCTTGTAAAGTTATTTCAGTTTGCATACTATCAGACTTTAGTGCTTTAAAAAGATGAAGTAAAATTTGTTATAATGTTATGATTTTATTAGGCCAATCAAGGCTTCTGTAAGGAATAAGGTAATTAAAAAATTCATAATCAGCTATAACACAGAACTTCCTTCAAATTATTTCCCCGTTCACCGTGTGTAAGAACTTGAATATATTTTATTGTGAGATAAATTCCTCAACCAAATGGTTTATCACAGAAGCCAAGAAACAACTCCCTTTCCTTCACTTCAAGAAAGCTTTTAATATTCGAATAGGTTTAAAAAATAGGTCCTCTTGTTCACTTACAAAAACCCATAAGGATATGAAGTCTATTTTTAGAAAAACCAAATATATGCTGCTTGTGATATGATTGTGCTGCCTTGTTGCCAGAATTCCCATTAAGCTTAAACAAACCAGAATTCAGTTTTTTGGAAAATTTGTCAAATATCGTTCACACTAAAAACATTTAATAATGATGACGCATGTGGATAGTCTATTTCGAAGAACGAAAGTTCTTTGGTTTTGTATCTTAATCACTCGTAAATGTAAAATTGAATTCAGAATTCACATGGGAACTTGGCAGCCCTAAGGAAGGTGAAAAGTCTCTCCGATATTTAATTCACTTTCAAATAAGAAAATAAAGAACGACTGAAGGGAATAGGCTGTGCACAGACCCCACACGCAAATGAGAAGGAAAGGCGCCATGAAGTATATTTCATTGATATAATATGTTTGATATAAAAAAAGATGATTTCTACATGGGTGCTATTTTTAAATGAAATGCTATGTAGAGTAAGAGAAGAGGATAGGTCTTAGAGTTAAACCTGCATCTGGAAGTACGTTGTTTTAGCGTCAAACTGTCAAATACATATAGCTGTACAGCTAAAACAATAAACATATGCATCACCTTAATTAAATTTCTTAATTAATGACCATGTGAAATATACTGATAATGGTATGGCTATTTTCAATCTCGCGTGTACACATTAAATATTTGTTTCATAAATATTATTGTTTGCTGAAATAACATTTCAAAGATGAGCAATAAAAATGATAGCAAGTAGAAATTGCATGACAAATATACAAGGGTTTAGTAGCACCAGTGAGCTTAATTGATTAATTAATATAACAGCATCTCTTTCCTTTTAACATATTCTGCAGCATAACTTGCCTCGAGCAACGCGAACAAATTCTCAAGGTTATTTTCTAGTGACCTGCGATCTTCCATCTTGTATTAACCTGCCTTTCCGGAAGTCAAAACGCCTTCAAGAGATATAAATACATTTAGATGCTAATCCAATATAGGAAGTGATAGCTAATGGAATTAAACGCCGATAGTGTTCACTGGGAAACAATTTCTTATCGAGATGGCAAAGTGCGTTGGACAGCTATGATTGATGTTAAAACCCAGACAATAAGATAATGAAGAGGGCTGAAGTATACTAGATCTAAAACTACTGCGAATGCAATTGGTTGGTAGCGTTTGCAATTGGTACCACATATAATGACAACTCTAGTATGTGGCAAGTATTTCATGAGTGTGTTATTATAAGTTACAATCTGAAATTTGTAAATGGTAACTGTTTTTCACAATAACTAAGACAAAATGACCCACAAAAAACAATATTTTTAATAGAAATCAAAAGACTGCTGAATAAGAAATTGTCTAGAATACAACTATTACAAAGAAACGTAAAATATTATGTTCCTTCGCAAAAAAAAAAATACTTAAATTCTTAGAGTAGAACATCCTTTGTGAAACTGAGTACACAATTTTAGCACAATAGTACATTTTCCTGTTTTATCTTGCCATATGACATGGTATTTAACCTTTTTTTTAAAAACAATTTCTTCTTCGATTCGAGTTTTCAAAAACAGTTACAAACTGAACTGTAAATGAAAAATAAAATCCAATTTCATATATCAAATAGATAATTTCCTAAAATTATTTTCTTTTGTACAGTTAAAAATCCTTCAAATCTTACTTTAACCCTCTTCTTGTGAATTCTCCGAAGCATCCCATTAATATGTATCTAATATGGATGCTTGTATCTGATTGCATTGCTTTCTCTGTGGGCTGAATTTTTCCAGGTGAATGGGAAACGTTTAAGAGGCACAAATATTGCTCTCAGCAGTAATCTGCGCTTGATTTGTCACTTAAATTGAAAATATGATATAAGGCAGTTTCGTGCAATTTTGACAATATGCTTTAAGCTGCGTGTTTCTGATATCATTTTTAGATTTTGGAATGTATTAAAATTGTATCAAATTTTATATTAATGAAATGATGATTGTAAGGTTATACCAAGATATATGGATGGTAGCAACAACTTGATCTTAAATGGAAGAAATGGGCTATAAACCATGAAAATAGAAAAACAATTAATCAAAATTGATTAGATATTGATAAATTTACAGCAGTGTGAATTTTAAGGCCTTATTTCATTGAAATTTTGAGACATCGACACGGGGAAAACCAATGAAATTCTCCATGTTAAAAAGGGACTGTCGTCTCAGTAAAATTGCGATCATGTTTATACCTTTCACGTCACAAACTAAATTATGTTGAAAGACTTGCCAAGTTAAACCTCTCATCACTCACCTACAGGAGGCATCGAGTAGATCTCATAGAGTCCTACAGGATTAACACATAATATGATCCTAAGGTATGTGATATGTTTGCATTTAGAGATATTGGTATAAAACGGGGACACAGCAAAACGATATGCAAGGAAAGATCGCGACTGCATATCAAAAAAAAAAAAAAAAACCTCATCATGAAAGATTCGCGCCCTTACATCAGCGATGTTCTGATTTTCCACATGTTGGGAAATCGAACATATCAAAGCCACCGAAATTTCACGCATCACCGCCCCACTCCATACATACAGTGTACGATTATATATATATATATATATATATATATATATATATATATATATATATATATATATATATATATATATATATATATATATATATATATATATATATATATATATATATATATATATATATATATATATATATATATATATATATATATGTGTATATATATATATATATATATATATATATATATATATATATATATATATATATATATATATATATATATATATACATATATATACATATATATATATATATATATATATATATATATATATATATATATATATATATATATATATATATATATATATATATATATATATATATATATATATATATATATATATATATATATATATATATATATATATATATATATATATATATATGTATATATATATATATACTGTACATACGGAGATTATTTCGGGAATGGTTTAAGCGTGACACAGCGTATACACTATTGTAAGAAATATTTAGTGAGGGCGCTGTGAGTAGCAATGTCGTAGATGTCGGACACAATATTGGCATAATTAAAAAATCGGCTTGTTGACATTTGGAATGTGTTATCTCAAGAATTGGTGGACTGTAAAATAGTGTTGTTACTTGAAAGAAATTTGTATAAATACTGGAAAAACCATGACAATACATTGTATTACCGCGCAGATATAAGCATCAATACTGCACCAAAACATACCTACTGTGGTGTAGCGGTTATCATACCTGTCTACAGACCACGAGGCCCCGGGTTCAATCCTGGGGTGGGTAGACACGCCAGTGCACCACAACTGGTTATCAAAGGCCGTGGACATTGACTTGGTTGTCGATGTTATGTCTGTCCGTACGTCGTACCTGTGTTCTCGTCCGGGTCGTATTAAGCGTTTCGTGATAGCATTTGTACTATCATAACCGAATACGCAGGCGACGACCCCGTCATTGTAATTGTGTGTTCAACTCTCTCTCTCTCCAAAACATACAACAGTACAAGAAAGTAAAGAGCTGACATCAAAGGACCAGCCGGACCTTCTGTCAGAATGGGATATGTGAGTATTTGTAAGTACGTCACATCCGGTTGTGGATCGTTTCTAATTACATGAATTAAGTAAGTATATTGTACACATTGTGTGTGTATGTACGGTGTGCTCACTTTTGCGGCGGTTATTGTTTGGTAGTTGTCAGTAAATATTTGTGTATGACCAATCAGAAACGTTGAATTTTTATCGTATATTAGTGCCCATGTTAACACGATATCTGGCCTTTACCTTATTGTTTTTCAATCCTTAACCAATGTTATTTGAATGGGAGAGGTTGAATATGACGAAGAGATCTCAATCTCCATCGTACTCACAATCATTAGCAGGAGGATACAATGTAGTTATTTTCGGTGACTGAAAATTAGGACAGTATTACATAAATACATTTGAGCTGTCTTCTCTTTTTATACATCAGAACTTTTATACATACATTAATAATTCAAAATTTGCTTCGCCAGAACTTAGAAACTACTGGTGAGTTTGACGTAATTTAAAGACTGTTCTCTTTAGAATCTAAGGCGCTTTCTGTAGAAGATAAAATCTCTACCTGTTTATATACCCGTGACTGTTAGACAAGCAGGGCCTCTTTTAACGTACTAATTGGTACCCCAAGATTGGAGACCACTCGGGGAAACATGGAGACCATGCAGTCATGGTATAACATCCGATGACTGGTCTCTTGATGCTCAACTTCAGTTACATAAGGTTGTAAGGTTCTCATACGTTGGTTGGTAGCTAAGCTCACGCATAGCTTTTTTTTTCAGCAGGGGAGGGGGGGGGGGGGGAGGGGGCGGGACGACCATGCCCCCCAAAAATTATAGTATGCCAAGCCAGGTTTACAAAACGTTCTTAGGTATACAGGCCGTACCAAGATTGGGGACCACTCGGGGAAACATGGAGACCATGCAGTCATGGTATAAAATCCAATGACTTGGCCTCCAAAAAATTGATGCTCAACTTCAGTTTCATAAGGTTGTGAGATTCTCATACGTTGGTTGGTAACTAAGCTCACGCATAGCTTATGTTTTTTCAGCAGATGGGGGAGGGGGGAGGGTCACGAGGACCATGCCCCTCAAAAAACTATAGTATGCTTAGCCAGGTTTACAAAGCGTTCTTAGGTATATAGGCCGTGGATATGTATATTATACATTCTTCAGTTCAGGATAACGGTATTTTCTCCAATTTTGTTATTGGAGTATTCGTTGAAGTAATTATAATTTATATGTTCATTAGCCTGTTAGCATCAATTAGTGAATTTGTCTCCCATCCAATTACGTACGTGCCACCGATGATATACACTGTTGTTTTATATGGTTTTGCGCAGTACGAATAGACCTAACGTACGTACTCAGAGTCACTCGTCGCTACATTCGTACATTGTGTGCGCAAGCCCCCGTCCCCCTCCCCCAAGAAAAAAATGTCAAAAAAGAGGGAAAAACCAAGGTAAATTAAAGGTATTAAAATGATACATTGGAGGCACACATATCAGATGATTTAATGATAAACCTAATTATCTGGAAATCTGTTTCAAATTTCGGGACATTCCCTTCATTTTGGGGATAGTTTTCTTTATTTGCGGGATATTTTCTTCAATTTCTTTCATTTTCTTCAATTTCGTTTATTTTCGGAAAATTTTCTTCAATTTCTGGGAAATATTGCCATTTCTATCAGTAATTTTACCCAATATTTCTTTAACAAAAGTTTTCTTTATTTGTACCTAATTTTTCTTTAGTTTTTAATTACCTAATTTTTCAAATTGATGTAAATAATTTCCAAATCTGCAGTTCAAGTTCCTTTTTATGTAAATTATCTTTGATATCAACCCCCAGAGCAGGCGGGCCTATTCTCTTCTTAGATTTCTTCAGTGGCTGGCAGAGTAAATGGCGTGGGAAAATATTATGATGAAAAAAGATAAAATGCTATCAAAATGGAACATTTTGGACCTACAAAATGCTCAGAGCCTCCGTATAAGTGACTAATTTCCCAATGCTTGAAGACCAGTGAAAATTCCTTAAAGAATTGGGACACGATTACAAATTTAAAAATCTGCATTTCTTATTAAGTAACATTCTCAAATAAGAATATCACGTTTGATATACAAGAATCCGCTTAGTTTGAGAAATTTATAAAACTCGAAAGTGTAGAAAATCTTCCCATCTTTTTATAGAGACTTTTAACCCATAAAGTGCGCTATTCATTTATGGAAAGTAACAATGTTATTTTTTGATGATGTAAAAGCTGCGATTGTAATTAAAACGTGTGATACTTAAGTTTTCTAAATGAAAGTCCTGTTCGTGTATAGATTAATATTTTGACGGATGCAAACAAGATCTTTTCATCGATACAGACATACATGCATGCGAAATCCATGTCTGCATTATACAAACTTAATCCAACATGGAAGGCCAGAAGAGTTGTTCTAGTGCTTCATTGTCATTTAATAAAATGAATCTATATATAATTGTTGATTAATTTCCGTTTTTCACTTTTTCGCCGAACTGAGGATAACAGTTAGAAAAGACTGCTCATCACGATTAAAGAAATATTCCCCATGATTTTTTTAAGCTCTACATGATAGGGGAAAATAACATGTTAATACGATATGATATGCTCCAATAAATTTCTTTAGTCTAAATACGTATCTATAGATGTAAAATGCAACAGAAATTACCAGATGTGTATCAGTTTGCTTGTGTAGCTTACAAGTTGTGAAGAACATTTGCGTTAAGAACAACAACAACAAAAAACAGTATTATTCTATCCTTTTTCAACTCATTTGACGCAATTGTTGATCTCCCGCTATAATCTTTGTGTTAATTTTAGAAACAAGTATCACCGGTTTTTATATTCCTTTTCGTGCATTTACGAAATTTACACAGAATTTGAAACTTTATTTTAAGAACAAGTATAGAAGCCATCACCTTTGTAAGAAGCCAGCTAATTCTTGCTCATTTGCATATGTCGAGTTGCCATGGTAAAATCTCAGCTAGAGCTTTATTATTTATGTTATTCAAATTGTTAATTCTGAAAAAGCTAATTGTACTTTCACGTGTTAAACCTTTATGTGTTATTCACAATTCTGTTACAATGTTCCTTTTGATGTTATTGTATAATTGTTCATGTGAATTATGAAATATATGGAGAAAAAAAAAAATGTTATTTCGTTTAGGAGTTATTGCATTTCAAAGATTCCACTAGTGCGTTGAAAAGTGACCATTGGATCCGGGCATTGTATACAGTGATGTGATATAATTCTCGTATTTCTACATATTTAACATGTAAGCTACATTAACAGAGGGTCAAGCACAAATCTTCCGCCACCCTGAACTAAAGACTTTTTTCTCATTCACATAAGAAATCTTAAATAAAGAAGTGCCCTCCCTGGACTCTCTTCTGCCCTTTCCCTGCACGATTTCCTTCTGCCTCTCCCAAGTATCTGTCTACCAAATCTCTGACTGAAAATATTAAATGCAGATTCATTTTAAGGACGTCTATTCAAGACAGTAATCAGTTTTTTTTTCATTCGCGAGACTTCATTGTATGACTTTTGTTTCATGCAAGAAAAATATTTTGATCAGATGGATGTGGATGGGGGAACGGCAAAGATGCTATATCCCCATTCACCATCTTTGTTGGGGATAATAAAACCTTCATTGCATCTTCATAAGCTACAACAATAATCTTGGTTTGCGGGTGCTGTTCCTTAAGACATGTCAACATTAAGACTACACAAGAACAAGGATGAAACAAGCAACTATCGTGGTATATCTCTACCAGGACTATACGAGACCTTAGATTAGTGGCGGGGCCAAGAAGTAGTGTTATTTCAGATGACATTGTTTAGCTTAAAGTGTATTAACTTATTATAATGCTTTGTAAATTATCGTGAGAGGGAGGGGGATTTCGAGATTTTGCAGAAATTATATTCCTCCAAATTGTATTTTGTTAAGTAGCAAAACAGATTCTAAAAAAGTAATAATTTACCACCTGAAGAAAATTGGAAGACAAAAAGCAATTTGTAAAAATTTAAAATGAATTGTCTTCAGAATTAATCAATTTCTACAAAAATAAGACTTCACTAATTTCTTTTAGTTCTTTCATCAAAGATGATTTTTCTTGACCACTGGACTGATTATTCTGTTCAGAAGTTCTTTCTGCTGTATCTCTACCTGTCCATATACTTATAATAAATAAATCACAACACATAGATTTTACATCCAAATAGTCTATTTCATATTTCTTTTACAACTTTTGACGGTTCCATTTTTAAGTGTACACTGACAAATTTGATCCCCTATCCTTGCTCTAATCTACACAGTATTGCACTTAAGTTATTCAAGAAAACACTAAAAACACTAAAAATGTAACAACAATAAAATTAAAAACCAAAGTTAACTTATCCAAAAACCTTCCATATTTGCCCGAGCGGTGAACAAATTAATGCATGAAAGTGTCCTTTAAATAGGATATGTGAATTTTCAGGGGTTAAAAACTTCCTAGGTCTAGGATGGGTTGCTTGTTATTGTTGGCGAAAATCTACAGCCATGTGTAATAAGGTCCATAGATATTAATGTACCTCTTACTCATGATCAACCTAAAAGAATTAGTTTAGTGGTCAGGCAAATTTATCTTAAATGAAAGAACTTATAACTTCAATATCTTATTCCAGTAAAGAGATGTTCTTGTCTTATCTATGTAGGAATGACTGGTGTAGTAAGTCTCATATGGATGGAAGCTTGGCACCCTCATCCTCACATTCTTAACAATTGCTAATGTATTTTAAAGAAAGTTTATTGAACTTTCTTTACTATTCTAACTTATTTTCCTCTTTCAACGATGATAAATTATAATTACCCTTACAAGATTCTGTTTTACTACTTTCCTGATATAACCCATGGTTTTTTAGCCACAAAATCGCAAAAGAAAATATGATACATAAAGACTTTGAGGAATCTTGAGGCTGTGATGTCACAACTAGTCTGATTTCAGTCATTTCTTCACAAATGATACCAAACTTTAAACTTACATATCTCCTAAACAAAATAAGATTTTTGAATGATTTCTTCACCATTTTGTTTCTGTTGGGAGTTCTCTTTCCTCTTGCTTGACCAATCAACTAATACTAAAGATTTGTGAGTGTCATTCTGCTTTTGTTCTGAAATAAATCTGTGATGCATCACTTCGCACTCGATCATACTACGTATGCACTTCTTTCACAACTGAATACTGTCATCAATGTGAAAGCTTTCCTCTGTTTGCATTGAAAAAGAGAGGGGTGAGGCAGGCTAACACTTTTTCATGCTTCAAAGTAAATCAAAACATGTTTAAATGTTCCAGGTTTATACCATATTAAAAGTTTTGCTAAAGTTTACAATTGACTGTCAAAAGATTATTCAGGGCTTGAATAGAGAATCATTCTAGTGAGGGAAGTATGCAGTAATTGAACTAGTGGGAAAACTGTTGATTACAAATTACCAGAATTTTATTAAGATAGACATCTTTTTCTTTGATTTAGATTTCTGCATCATTTTATTTCAAGCACCAAAATACCTGGAGCCACTCCCTAACGGGCAAATATTTTTCTTTGGTCTTATCACAAGACAAAAAAATAATAATAATAATCACCCCCAGTCACCCTGGAAATGTATGAAACAACTCTTTGTAATTGAAACCCCTCTGTCAGTTATATCAATAGAATCACAAGGTTGATGGAGCACCTCCATTGTAAGATTATAAAATTTGACATACTCTATGGGGTGATACAATGTAGCTAATCACCCTACCCTCTATTCATCTGACACCACTCTTGAAAGTGGAGGAAATTTCTGTTAGTTTTTACTTTATTATTAAGAATCTACCTCTCCCCCATCCCTCTCCTCAATCCCAGGAGCCATAATGCAGCTAATAAATCTAACATGAGCAAAACAATTAGCTGATGTATAAATGAAAAAAAAAAAACTTCAATAAAGAATACAACAATTATTAAAGTACTAATAAGTGGACTAGAATAATATCATCTGTAATATTCATTGAAAGGTCTATGGACAGGACCGCAAAGACGTCAAACTTTGAGTTTAACCCTTACTCTACAGCACTTTGCCAAAATGACAATAATATCACTGCATGGTAGAGTAAGGGTTAAGCACAGGCTAATTATTGAAGGGTCCTCTGTCTTCTGAGCAGCAAAGTCGGGCTCGTTCCACTTCTGTGACCGAGTAAACCGCCCACCAGGACCATGCTGCATATATTTTAGACTTTTCACACTTGTCGCGGGTTGATTAACCCTTACTCCACCAGTAAGTCAAAGACGTGGCACCCAAAACAACGATAATATTGCCGCGTGGTAGAGTAAGGGTTAATGGTCTTTGAATTAGCATGTGTAGTTAAGTTTTGGGCATCAGAAGTTTTGAGTTGTTTAACTTTTTTATATCAAAATGCTTTTTTTTATTTTTATATTTCTTCCTTTAATTTCAGACCTTGAACATGTTCAAAACACCTCCTCCAGCTTGAGGTTGGTAATCAGATTTTTGTGTGCATATTTGCACATTTTCAGAAAGCTGTAAATTGGCCAAGTTTTAACTAATTTTGATGAATTTATTTTTGCTTTCTTTATGTGTTTTAGTGGATTTTGAATCAATCTAACGAATGGTGCCTCTACCTTTCCATATACCTTTAACTGCACGTTTTTTGTTTAGACTTCTCTAACTCATAATTACCTTACTGAAATGAACACTAGTGAATGAATACTCATCACTGATGATAGAAAAATATCTCAATAGAACACAATCTATGAATTTCTTATCACCTAACTGCACTAGCTATTAATTGCAGTACAATCAAATAAGTTATTAATTTAATTGGAAATACAAATAACCTCTTCAAAACTTAATTTACTGAATATTAAAATTTATAATTGATATTAATTAATATTAAAACATTAAAATGAAATTTATAAAAAAATGTTTTATTGCATAACAATACATCATCTTTAAATTAAAGCTTTCAAACATAGTATCACTCGCTTTTAAAAGAGAGGACATCCGATGCTTGCTTGAGTGATAAACAGGCTATGAAATTTCCAAAATTCCTTGTTATCAAAATATCTACATTTTACCACTTCAAATGTAAAATATTTTCAGAAACAATACCTGTGGAATACTTCTACTCTTCACATAGTTTAAATATTATCCATCCTAGTCCATCCCTTTCTCATATACATAATACTGTACACTGAGTAGCTTTTTATATTCAACATTTATATTCATGCAATTTCCAACTAAATTGCATAATTATTTTCAGTTAATTGACTTATAATAAGATTCATAGCTAATATTTTCCTTACAAATTTATTACAAATTGCAATTTATTTTCCTTACAACTTTATTACAAATTGCAATTGTATATATACAATGTCTTCCATCTGTTTCCTGGCAAGAAATATTATTAAAATACCACACAATAACAAGCAGAATGAGTTACATTTTCTGTTATCCTCAATGCTTATTTCTCCATTGTAAAGAGTCTCTGGACTAATAAATCAAATACTAAAATCCTTACAAGTTTTACAGAAGGCTACTGTACTTTAAATTTATACATCATGATAAATAAGATAAAGAATTGTCTTCCTCATAGATCTTGCATCGATTCTTTTAGGTTGAATGAAAGCAACACACCATCTCCTTAATCCATTCCTGTTTTTAAATTGATTCAATTACAATTCATCTTTTGGACAAGTATTATCAGAATGCAAGTATTTGACGAAGTTTGTCTTCTGCTCTACTTTGTGTCAGAAAATGAGTCAATTGAGTTTGTTCAAACTCAAAACGTTTTTTTACAAATCATTATCAGTGTATATTCAGAAATTGTAACAGCCTGAGAGATTGCCCATCTGAAAATGTTGAATTGTAAAATTGTTCAATTAACTGAACCAACCTATAAATCATCCTAATTACTAATAACACATCCCTGCCCCAAATAGATAACATGACACATATTCCTGCTCCAAATAGATGACATGCAACAATCTGTCAATCTATTATTTCTCTGCTGGAGTAATATTACCCACTACACTGTCAATGATGCTGGAGCTAAACAAAAGGTTTTCTATTTCATTACCATAAATGAACACGATATAATAATGGATGATGATCGTGACAATCACAATGTGATGAAAGCCTAACTTCACACTACCCTACATCATCAGTCATAGGCCTATGAAGCATAGGCTTTACATTAAGTCCCTCCCATTCATTGATATGCATGAAATCAAAATGGACATTCTACAGAGTACAATGCATCTGTGTGCAACATATCACCTTAGTTTGTACCTTTTAGGCACAAGTCAGGGAAAGGACATGTACAGTAAGCCTTGTTTTCAGTGTGTATCAAAGGAATTTGCCCAGGACAGAAAGTGGAACACCTGAAGTACGAAATAAGTCTGCCCAATCAACCTGTCAGTTGTTAAGGGTTTACGGTCAGCTACTGAAGTTTTCTGAATAAAAGAAGAAAAACCCTGGATAAAACAGTCTCAAAATTTGAAAAATAGCATTTTAGTTTCAAATTATAACTGATCAAAGTTTGATGATTATGTAATACTGTACATCAAAATGAGTGATGTATGAAAGGCCAAACATAAATAAATAGATCACAAATATATCCAATTTATGAAAATATCTTTCTGATGTAGATGTGGACTGAGGTATGCTTAAGATCCAGAAAGTGTTTGTCAGAACTAGCTGCCATCCTTTATACCAGAGAGGCATATAAAGATGTATTCACTTACAATACCATTATATCTGTCACAATTTTTCATGGGAAGATGTTCGACACCTTTATGAAGGACCATGGGAAATTTTATAATTAATTCCAACTCTGCAACAATGGATAATAATGAGGTTGAGCAGAAAATACATATTCATTTATTATCATTATTAACACCTTTGAAATGCAAAAACATACTACAAATGTTTATCACAAAATTCATCCAGATTCATGATTTATATCATTCCTTTTGTCTTAAATCAATATATCATGTATAACAACAACCTCTGAAATATAAATGGGACAAACCCCCTCAGGTATTTGCTTCACAAACACACAAACCACCCCCTCGGTCATTAATTTCATTACAAATGAGGAACGTCATGTTTTGCTATTGATTGCGACTTACTTCAAATTAAAATTAGAGCGAAAATGAATGGTTAAAAAATTGTAAAAACAATTATATTTGTTGCATAGGTCATGCACTTTTCCTAAATTCTTGAGTTTTTCACAGCCCTCTAGGACCGAAGTACTCAATTACCAAGAACCACTGTTATATTTTTTCTCTCACAAAATTAGATTTGATGGCATATGGGACTTAAAGCAATGCAGCCCAATTTTGATGCTCATAACATTACTGCCAACTGGTTGGCATTTGAGAATAAGGGAATAAGTTATGAAAAATAGCTTTTTCTTGACACTTGTATGATCCATGTAAAATATCTGAGCAGTTACCCTGATCAAAACACTTTATACATTAACAACATAAACGCATGAGTTCCATATTATTAGATTCTTTTAAAACAAAGCTAAAACCTTTTCGTTTAAAAAAAATTACTGCATATAATGCATCATGTCCTTCTTTTACAGTCATATTATTTTCAAATTGTTGCTTCATTATTTATTTTTGACACGTTTGTAAAGCCGTTTTGAGTGTGTTATATACAATTTCTATGGAGTATTTGCATTGTCATGACGCGTGCATTAATTTCCCTTCATGCACCGCCTTCAGTAATTGGCTTAGTCCATTTTTACAACAGGTGAATGCAATAAAATGTATGTTAACCTTTCTCATTTTTCATTCTTTTTTGTTGTTCTTTATACATTTAAAACAATCTAACATGGAAATTTTATTACAAAAATTAATGTTTTGGCATCGTGTTTATATGCAGATTTAATGAACGGTTCAAAGGACTTTGCACTCACGAATGACCCTCCTAAAGTCAGGTCATTCTACTCGGGCCAAATACGCATATAAACACTCCGCCTCAACATTAATCTTTCATCAACGGTATTATTATTATAGTATTCTGGCCACATTTTACTTACTTTCTACATGATTAACAGCCTTCAAATTTTGACTCAATAGCATTAAAAATGTGTTCTTTTCCCCTCTTCTTCAATCCCTGTGAGTACATGACTAAGAAGAGGGCTTTCAACAATATTGCAGTTAGGGTTTGATATAATTTAAAATCTGATTTACTTACTTTACTTCCTCAGTGCTTATATAGTGCAAAACCCCAAGGTTCTCTAGACTTTACAAAACAAAGTAAAACTCCATACACAAATAATCCAACAATAAGGTAAAACATGAAAATGAAAAGAGATGAACACAAAACTGGTACTGTACATGCAGGAAGTGTTTCTCACAGAGAAAAGTCTTCAGGTGTTTTTTAAACACATTGATGGAGGAACTGTTTCTGATTTTAAAGGGTAAATTTACTTGAAAATGAAATTGGAAAACGACCACCTGAATATCCAAGTTCCCAATATCATATTTGCCACAAGGTTGAAAATGTTGGATAAACACAGGCAAAGTTAAAGAAAAATATATGAGTCTTTGACCAAAACTGATCAACAAAATTTTGGCCACCATAATACCAGGAAATTTTGTTGGTTTTAAATCAGAAACTAACAAAGTCTCTACTTCACAGAAACTCCATTACCAAATGCAGAAATAGGAATTAAGGGGGTCACCAGCCTAGATGAGGCATGAATCTAATTGAGGGGAGTTTGACTTGGTGTAATCTACTCCTCACTAACAAAGGATGGCAGACCCTGTTTGATAGTGTTAAAGGAGACAAAGTTGGATACAATCCTTATGTCATATGATGGAGGACTAAAAAATAAGGTTTTGTTTTGTTGACATTTTAATGGCACCACGACAGTCAGAGTCAAATGTGCCAAGAGGGTTGTAGAAAATTAAGGTGTAAGAGTTAGGGCAGAAAGGAGATGGAGGATTGAGAGGGAGAAAATGGGGAAAATAGGGTGAATTTGGGAGCAAAATTTAGGTGAGAAGAGAGGGTTGTGTAAGGTTGGATGCAGATGGGAAAGGAAGATTAGATATGGTGGAATAGGTTGTTGTTGTGGAGGAAGTTGATAATGTTGGAGGAAGGATTATTTTTCAATAGATCAGAGATTGAGGTGGGTGAAGAGAGAAGAGAGTTCAGGTGTAGAGAACAGGTTACAATGATATGCTTGATGGAGAGTTCTGTGTTGCAGATGGGGCAGAGAGGGGCAGGGGTGCCGCAAAGGAGATGGGAGTGCGACTGCAACTGTGCAGGGGGTGCTGGTCCCAACTTTAGGTTTGATAGTTTGAAGTTTGTTACTGGTTCATGATTCCAGGAGTCTTGTCAGGTCTTTACTGATGTAATTGGAGATGGAGAGACAAAGGTCTCAGTGCGGAACTGGAAAAGGAGAAATGATATTTGACAGAGCTTTGTTGACTGCTCTGTCAGCTCTCTCGTTGCCAGGGATGCTCTAAGAAGGAAAGAGAGTGAAGTTTGTTGAAGATTTGTAGAATAAGAGGGTTGGGCCAGAGCATGTTATAGATGCCAAATAAAAATAAAATCTAAACTTACTACCAAAAACAGCAAGTCAAAATCTTCTTCGTATGTCCAGTTATTTATGTTTGGAGTTGATACATGGAGGCTGCCATTTTATTCAATTATGTATTAAAATCTTGTACATGAAGAAACTATTTCCCCAACCAGGAAAATAATTATATTTTCCTTTATAAATTGTACTGAAGTTTTATTCCAAACTATGTGACACAAAGTTTTAACAGTATGTTTTGATATTTTCATGTATATGCAAAAATGTCTTGACCCTTACAAAAGGAAAACAATTTTTCATCAGCTAGAAAACTTGAGGTAGATTATAAAGAAATACAAAGCATTCTAACATCCTGCTGGGTGGATGACATCATTTTCTGCATGTTCTAAAATCAAAATGGCAACTCCATAGTAGTAGCATTAAAGTTTTTGATAATTACAAAGATTGTTTTAGATTGCTTCGGGAGGTATGAACCTGGTCAAAAAAAATTAATATTTCTAATTCTATCATATGAAATAAGGATTATGTCAGACTTTATGTCTCCTTAAAGTGTGGAAAGTAAGTTTGAAAACCCTAGTTGATTAACAATTCTCAACTCATAATGAAGTATCAACCACACATACTCTATTATGATGTTATTACAATAAATTTTGGCAATTCTCTGAATAAAGCCTATTCAAAAACTAAAAAGATAAAAGATCGAAATTAAAAATAGGTTCTTGGTTAATTACACACATCAAAGGTACATACAAGTTTAAAATGTGTTTATAAAATGGAGAAGGTAAAATCTATGGCAAACTTGTTGTTCAAATTTGACTGAAGTATTTGGATAAAAAGCAGTACTGCTTGCATTATTACATATGTCCATTCTCACGACTTTGGTGTGAAAATCAGCTGTTTCGTTAACATGGATACAAAACATGGTATTTGCTTTTTACCAATCATACGAGCATCCAGACATCTCTCCACAGCTCTCTGAGCGACCAGCTGGTTCACCATTGTAAGAATCTGAGTGAAGTCTGTGGTGGTGCCATACACATCCAGTACTCTACTGAGGGCTTGCACGTACCATGAACCATAGGCTGTGTCTCTATGGGAATAAAACCCTGCAGCAAATAAATAAAATTAAGTAAATGAATAGATGCTACAAAATACTCCTTAAGTAAGAGTCATAGTGGAATATAAAGCAGCCTCCAGCTCAGATATAAAGGCAATTGCAATTAAGACAAATCTTTTACTTAGCTCCTCAATGGTATCCTCCTCTTATGTCCAATGGCTGTGAGTCCCAATACCCCCCCAAAAAAAAACTTTTGCCCTTCCACTAATTGGCTTTGCCTCCAAAAAATCCACTATGATTACCCCTACTAGTAGTTCAGGTATCAATTATTATTGAATTGGATTAAAGGTATATGGACTTTACTGTACTTGAACAGAACAGTTTTAAATTACGTCAAATTCACAAGTAGTTTCCCAGTTTAAAATCTTTAACATAATTCTTTAAATTACTGTCCTACATTTCAGTCACTAAAAATCACCATCAGACGGTAATATCCTGCTAAATATTGATTGAGGTATGATGGAGATTCAAAACTTCTTCATTCATAGTCAACCTCTCCCATTTGAATAATGTTGACAAAGGATTGAAAAACAATAGCTTAACGTGGGTAAATTCATTGGTTTTGTGTGTCATCACAAACTTTTAATAAAATTTGCATAATTTATTATAACCAAACATCGCAAATGATACACAACCCTCGCCGTTTATAACATGCTTTACTCTGTCACATCTACCATCCCACCCTCTCTTCCACATGTCATACCATGCTACTTCCCTCCCTACAGGAAATCATAATAAAAATCCAGATGCCATTCCACCACATGTCATCACACCTGTAATCAAGATGGCATCCCACCATATGACTTGCCACCCTGTCCCCATATACCATGCCATCCCTCCCTGTACCACACCGTGTACCACGAACCATCCCACCCTGTCCCACATGCCATCCCGCCATGTACCAAATGTCATTCCACCTTGTCCCACAGGCCATTCCATGCTATCCCACCCTGTCCCACATGCCATCCCACTTTCATTCCAATTCCAACATCTACCAATCATTATGCCATCTTCCATCCGGCATTCTTTCCTCCCACCCCCTTTTGTCTATCAACCCAACATGCCCATTCACTTAACTTCCCTCCTTCACCTACCATCCTCCATTAATCTACCATCCT
Organism: Chiridota heheva; assembly: GCA_020152595.1. Classification (NCBI taxonomy): domain Eukaryota; kingdom Metazoa; phylum Echinodermata; class Holothuroidea; order Apodida; family Chiridotidae; genus Chiridota; species Chiridota heheva. The sequence continues at coordinate 344,012 of JAIGNY010003432.1, forward strand.
CCATTCACCTGCACTCCTCCATTCCCCAACATGCCCCATTCACCTTCCATCCCCGCTTCACCCAGCCCAAACCACCTTTTGCCATCCATTCATCTACCAAATATACTCTTAACCAATTAATCATTCCAACTTTCAATATAACCTTCACTTACTACATTGCAGCATAGCTCCCCTTCCCCTCCCCTCCCCCATCCAAACAACTTTAATCTGACACTCCTAATAAAAACATGCTGACCTTTCTCTGCTTATAAACCAGATAGGGCTGACCTATCTACCAAATCAGAATGAAAATTCATTGCAGATTTATTTGGAGTTTATCATAAGTCAATTATCTTTCCACTCTATTCAAGCAAAGACCTATTGTTTTTTCCCTATTCATTCCCAAGACACTTAATTATAAATTCCATTCAGTTGTCAGCTATATTAATCAATTGTTTTTCATCCCCAAACAAACATTTTACTTGCTATTCAAGTCTGGAATGGATTTGTTTTAAGTTCTTTCAAAGCAAGATTTTCCTTTATTTAAATTTCTTTTCCTAAAACTAGTTGAATTCCTTTCTGAGGGCTAAAATCAATAATTCCCCAGTAGCTGAACAATGCAAGAGGTCGGACGGACAATGGATGTGGATGAATGAACGAACGGACGGACAGACAAAATGGAAAAGATGCTATATCCCCTTTTCACCAATTATTAGTGAAGAAATAATAAGACCTTCACCCTTCAACTACCAAGGGAGTCCAATACACAGGTGTGGTTTTAGCAAACTTTTTAGAAAGAGGGCTTTTTCACAAATTTCTCTTCATTTTCTACTGTAACATATTTAATTTTATGGATACTAAGACTTTGGTCTTTCAAGTGATGTACAAAAATTTCAGTCCAACATGTAAATATTATACAATTCATGTCACTTATTTGCATATCTGGATTCCAAAAGTCCTATCTTTATGATGCTATTTGTGACTAATTATTATGTTATATTTGATAGAACATTTGAATTGTTCAGAATATTTCCTTTTAATTGATACCAGGTTTGAATTTTTTGGAGCAGGGGAAGTACGTATTTTTCCCCAGTGAGTTCCCAGCCTCACGAAAAGTCGCTTATTTCCTTCTGTGCGTATTCCGTCCATTCAGATTTATGAATATATAATGAGCTAAAACATGCTGTTTTTCGAAGGTGATTACAGCTTTGTTACAACAAAAAATGTTATCAACACCTAAAATTTAGGCAGATAAAGGGTCGAAAATACTATCCATTACCATTTAAAGAAATAATTTGAGCAAAAAAAAAAAAAAAAAATTGGGAGGGATTTATAACAATTAAAAATTAAGAAAAAAATGGGTTTCGAAAAACATGGTCAGAAAACACATTTCCAGTCTTGGGCCCACATGATCTTTAAATATGTGATAGAAGCCTTACTTTTCTATCAAAATCTATGTAAATAAGTATGAAAATCAGAAGAAGCCAGTCAGGGGTTCACAGGTTTTGCACCTATTTCCAGAGAAAGCATGTTGATTTCGCTAATATCATACGACCCATATCATGATTGGACAATGTGCAGTCATGTGATATCCACAAACCCTTTGTAATCCCCTGATAACTTAACAGTTTCTTTGAAATAACAAACAATATATACTGTATTTCAGATTACATGAGAATCTCAATGTATATCAAATTCAGAAAAACATGAATAATATTTAGAGATGAAAGAGCTTCCTGAGGCAACTGAAAACACGTACTCGGTGTATGCAGGGTTTTGATAATTAGAACCCTGGTGTATGTAATGTAGAGTCAATACTGATTTTCTATAATTCAGCCTGTGCAGTAGTATTTTCACTATTCTTTTGCTATAATTCATAGGGTTAAATACATTTATATTTGCTTATACTGCTAAAATATCATTCCACCAGAGATTTGTTAACCCAAATAAATCTCTGATTTCATGTAGTTTCTTCCAACTTCTTGTAAACACATCAATTGTTGCTTTGTAGGCCTAGGGATTGGTATGAAATTTCATCAGCTCAAACTATGAATTGGACTTTACCCCTCTGACAAAATTTAGAGTTGAGATTATTTTGGTAATATACATATGATAGCAATTTCATAAATTATGCCAATCAAAATTAAATGGATTAAAGCATTACAAAAAATATATTTATTTTTGTATGGACTAGGCAGGAAATCACATTCAGATGGTTACAAAAACATTGACTCGTAGTGTGAGAATGACCTCTTAACCCAAACATTAAAAATACAAATTCATGTAATCATGTAATCACGTAAATCACAAAATAGTCTAAAACTTTGCATAAACCGTGGTTAATAATATGTACCATTGTATGAATATGTAGAATACTTTAGCTAGTTGTATGACATAACATGATATAATATAAAAGGACCACATGTGCACCAGTCTTCTATATATCCATGCTTGCACGATGGCATTAACTTGCAACAATTGAAATTGATCAAACTATTCAGAGAAAGACACTTTTTCTTCAACATTTGATTACTTCTGATACTGACAATTATATACCCTTGAAATATAAACAGAGTACACAGATGCTGTACTCTTCTTCAACTGTTCCAGATAATAATAAAAAATGTTCACAACAACTACAATTTTATTAAACACAATCTGCATGCAAGGTACATATAAATTTATGTAGTGCCACTAGAATTTTGTTACCAGAAATTAGAGATCAATGAAACACTCAATTGGAAAAATGAAAACACATACACATAACAAGAACTGTCGGAAAGACAGTATGCTTGACTATTAAAAGCTAGCATATAGAATGGGTTTATTGAGGGAAGTATACACAGAAAATAGGGTAGCAGGCCAGATGATTTCAAATTACTTGAGCTTTAAAAGATGCACTTATATTTTTATTTGCTTTGTTAATTTTCACATTTGACCAAAAGCTTCAAAATATCTTTTAAGTTTCCCCAGATATTTTAAGACAAAAAAAGCTCAAGGCTACCTCACCCATGCAGTAACTCGGAAAACATGTAACAGTCTTTATAACTCTAACACCTCTTTTAGTTATATTCAACAACAAAGAAAGGAGAGGCCCTAATTTGCTAATGTCAATGAAAGAATGTCATTAAGCCCCCTTACCAACCTGCACCCTCTCCAGCCCCTACACATTCCCAGAACTACAATCCTGGATTGTAATACAACTTCCAATTCATGAAAATATGTGTGTCAAGCAAAGTCACACAACATTAAAAATATACAATAACATTAAAGCAAAATTAGGCAAAACAATATTGTAAAACGTATGACAAACTAGATATTGGAAAGGATACAAATCCCCTCACTGCTAAAATTGCATATTTCAGACTGTCCTACATTCCATCCCAACCTGTCCTAAATGTCATCCCACACCTATACTCCATGCAATCACACCTGAAAACCAGATACTGTATGTCATTCCACCACCACATGCCATCACAACTGAAATTCAGATGACACCCCACCACACGCCATTCCACCCTGTCCCACACGTCGACCCACCCTGTTCCACATGCCAACCCACCCATCATGTCAGGAATGCCAATTTCATAGCAAAACTAGAGAAGTGAAGTTAGTAAGTTTCCCCTGCCATATATTTTTGATCTCAGGTAAAACATTTGGCAGCAAAGTCTATTTTTATGCAAATAACCTAAATGCACACTATACCTCACCATTAAGTGTGAACAATGCTCTCCCATATACTGTATGATCATTTGTTTAAGCAAAATCACCACACCCACTTTAATTCAAGAGCTACCACAGATATAAATATTTTCATTGCTAAGCAAATAAGCTAATTAGTATGCACTTACAACCTCCAATCATGCTCGAATGAAAAGTACTAATGCCCTCTATCACTGAACCAAGATATTATCTCAGGTTAATTTTGTACGAAAGTCTATTGTTATGCAAATAATCTAATTAATATTCACAATACACCTCACCATTGAGTGTAGACAATGCTCGTCACATATATGATCATTTGTGTGAACAAAATCCCCACATCCACTTTATATTAAGAGGTATCTTAAATACAAATATTTTCATTGTAATGCAAATAAGCTAATTAGTATGCACACACAAGCCCTAATCATGCTCACTTGAACAGTACCCCTATGACAAGGTACATGAATGTACACCATTCATAACTTAAGTTATGAAAACTTTAACCAAAAACTTTAATCTGACAAATATTTTCATTGTTATGCAAATAAGTTAATTAGTATGCACACACAACCCCATTATGCTCATTTGAACAGTAACCATGTCCTCTACCCCTATGTCACATCACATGAATGTACACCATTCATAAGTCATGAAAACTTTAATTAAAAACTTCAACCAAAACTTTTAACCAGACAACGACATCAACGCCAACATCAACGCCAACATCGACGCCGACTTTGGGGGTAGTTGAATAGTCGAGCTAAAAAGGAAAAGTTTTTATAACCACTGAGATTGCTTATTTAAGTCCTCAAACAGACGCCTAAACTAGCATATAATCCACAGTCTAGATATCTTGGTCTTGAAGTATTTCCTCATTGTCTAATGCAGTATTTCAAGACAATTATAAAAATACGACATACCAACACACTAGGTTGACATTGAAAATGACCCGATTACTAATTTCATCCTGTAAATATTGAACCTAGATCCATGGTTGATTTGTAACAATGGACGTTACACACTATTCTCATTTTCACAACAGACCTTGCTCACACTTCAACCCAAACAATGATAAAAAATCACTGGTCTTTCACTACTACAACACATTTCAAACATGCTTATGAGGAACCGTCATTTTGATTCAATGGTGCACAGATTACAAAAAATCAAATGACACATTGATAGCTATAGGACCTCGACCAGGTTAGAGTAATAAATGAGATGGATGTAAAATAAATCTTATCCTAGCTACCACACTAATTACTCTTGATCACGATAAAAATCCACGTAAAATCTATTGCTGATCTCTATAATGGTGGCCATTTTCAACTTCAAAATACTGTCACTAATGGCCAACAGGCCCATACAAATTGTTTACTGGCATGAAGCTTATTGTGTTGTCTAGTAAATTATCAATAAATTTTGCCAAAATTTGGAGGAAGCTGGTCAGGGGTTGGCATGAATTTTATCCAAAAATTAAGCCAATATTTCAGTACACAAATTCAAACAACAATTATGCAAAATCAGAAATTTGGAAATGTGAAATATTTGATACCATTAGGAAGAGAATTAAATTGATTTACACCTAGCTTGCTAACATTTCTGCTGCAACGTTGTCAGGTGACATGCCATGTGACGGAAAATTTCATCATCTAGTGACTTTTTTCGCGAAAACAGTGAAAATCTCAAAGTGGGCGGAGTTCTGTGCAAAGAGAATGACGTCATGACACCTTATTAACGCAAGGCTGGGAACTGACTGTCCTCTTTATTGACCTTGGCATTTTTCAAACAATACACAAAACACACATTGTATATGTATGTATTAGCCAATACAACACACACACTATTGTACTAAAACAACATCACATACCAGGTATCAACAGACATAGTAGGCCTACACAGAAAACTGAAGTACGCTGTAGGTCTTTACCTGTTCTGTAGCTCCTTGCAACTCTTCCCAGCTTAAATACTGGTCTCCTGTATCTCTAAATGATACTCTTAACTGATCAATATTTTGTTGCTTCGCTAAATTTGGCATAAAAAACGAGCATGTCTGCCGTAAAGTCTATAGCGATACAGGTTGTATATGCACAGATATAATTATTGAAAAAATGCAGATTTTGTGTGATGCTTGGTTCGTGACAAAGAATAGGGGGGCTATTTGTTTATGTCATTGTATCAATGGAAAGAGTATTCCATTCGCCAAATGGGGGAGAAAAAAGTTTTTAATTTGGATAATAGCCTGCAGAGCTAATCATTAAAAAAAAAATTGTCAAAATGCACCAAACATCAAATTTGACAAATTTTACCCAAAATTTATTAAGGCTAGGTATAAGCAAAATACGATTAGATTTGAACTAAGTAAGTTGTCAAGATAATGGTGACAAAAAATGACATAAAAATATAACAAATATTTTTGCAAGTGTTATTTTAATGTTTTTGAAGAAATTTGTTGACAAAAAAGGAATAATCTGCATTTTTACTTATATTTTACACAAAAAGTTCAATACAACGCCACAAAAAAAAAAAAAAAACATGATATTTTGATAGATGTAATGTGTACTTTCAAATGATATTAAATGTACCCCTCTATTTATTTTTTCGAAATTGGTACACCAACTCAGTAGTGACATGACCATGTGGTAATTCAAGAGTTAAAATCTAATATGCTGTATAATGTTCCATGATTTGTCGTCCTTCTCCTTAAAAATAATTGTTCTAGAAAATCATAAACACGATCTTACTGTAGCAAATGATGAGACCACTTATTTTAATTAAAATAACCACTCAAACTACACAATGACTTCATCCATTGCTAACTTGATACTCAAAACCAACATCCACAACAAGACAGGACCAACAGGAGAGCTAATACTGTACAATGGAGCTATAAATAACGGAAATTTCATCCTAATAACTAGTAGTTTTCAGAATAAAGAAAATAGAGAGGAAAAGTCTGACCAGACCTGCTTATTTATCAGGTCAGCTCTGATTGTTTGAAACTTTAAGGAGTGCTACCAACTAGTGCAATTTTGAACAGATTTTGATGAAATTGTTTGCTATTTTCATGGTTTATAGCCTATTATTTTCTTCCAATTAAGATCAAGTTGTTGCTTCCTGTCCATAGATATTTAACATTGAATCCAAAAGTACAGATTGTACACCCCCCCTTCCTAACTTGACTCCTACTGCTAGTTTACAGATATAACAGGGTAAAACATTATGAAGATTAAGGTAGGCCTAACAACTTAAAACCAAAAGTCATTATTGGAAAATATCTTATCAAATCATATCACTCAGTATGGAAAGTAAGTCTAGAAGCAACTTGCCATCTGTGACAGAATACGAGAGAAGGAAGTCTGCACCAGCAGGGATGGTGAGAGGTAAACCATTGGTTACGGTGGTTACTAGTGCGCTACCTGCATCTGTTTCATCCTCTGGTGGTATGACACCAATTTCATGCTTTTCTCCTCTACAAGCCTGAAGAAACAATTGCAGAAAAGTATCAACAAAAATATCAACCAATGATAGCATGACAATAAATTTTGTGTCGATAAAGGGTAAACCATATTCACAGCAAACAATGGAATGGGAAAATGCTGCACCCCTTTCACTTTCGAGAAAAACAACTGTAAGGTTAGCTATTTCAACCAGCATACAAGAGGTGATAGTGCAAACTATTTATTGACTATTTTTTTAATTTTGGCACTCTATAAATGCCACAGGTTGATAGCAATGGATAACTTCATGGGTTATTAATTTTCAGGTCTTTAATGTGCAAACTTAAACCATGAATTTGGACCTTTCTGGCAAATTCTTTGACGAAGGGCAGTCCCTGTTTGCAAAGAGTCTTTAGATGTTCCATCAAACTCGCAGTCAAGATTTTACTTTTAACTGGCATTCTCATCGTTATCAATGATTGAAACATAAGAGGACAAAAATGTCATCCATGGATTTGCAAATCTCATGAACCTTTATTATACCACAACATGTCAAACACCTTTACATATTTGTCCTCCATATACAAATGCATTTACCGCCCTCCACTTGTTTTGTCACACCACTCATCAACATGACCCACAATGGATCTAATACATAGTTCTTAATCATAGTTTTCATATAGCACTTTTCAATGCACAATGCGTACTCATAAGTGCTTTACAATGGAAACTTTTGAGGTACAAAGCTGCAGCCAACATACAGTGCACAAACCTGTAAGTACTATTACTCTGCTCCAAGCGAGAGGTGGAGATGGAATTAATGGTAAAATTTCCCAGTTTCAATTAAATGTCTTCCAAATCTTCACGCAAAAATTCACAGGAAAAAAAGCTCTTTTTCTTCTTCATTTTTAAAATGACAAAATAACTTGGAAGTTTGTAAATATTGAAATTGTTAGCTTTGTTTTGTTCCCATTTTTTTTATTTATTAATAATTATTTTTGTAAACTCCTGTTTTCGGAGCCGTGAATTTTTTCTTTCTCTGGCGAGAGGGCAGCATTTTAGAAAATCTTTGGTATAAACCCGTTAGAAAATGAACCCATGACCTACTGGCTGATAAGTTAGTGCTCCAGACTACCAATTGAGTTGAACAGTTGGTTCAAAGCACTATCTATCCACTCATCTTCACCCACCTACTGCACCATCAGGTGGTCACATTGGAAAATTTCACATACTGTACATGCACTTAAAACACAATGATAGCATTTGAGCAGCCCTTATGTGCAGTTAATCAAATAATTCTTGAAATAAGAAGGAGCACTAGTAGTTGCTTGTAGACCTGCAATAAATGTTTAACTATGTATAAACACTTATTGTGAATAATACTGTACAATATTAACAACCTATTTCATATAAGGTATTGTTGGTTTAGACACGCAACAGAAATCAATCAAACTACAATAGACGTTGAAACAAATTTACCCCGCTAAGCATAGCGAGGATATTTACGATAGTTATACTTACCTTCCATGCTATTAATATGCAATCTGGTCACATGACCTGATTCTAATGCACTTCTAACCGACCTTAAAAACGTAGTTACCAGCCAGCCCTGACCTCCACATAACCTCTACTAACCCTCACTTGACATTCCACCGAGGCCTAAACAAAAGGGGAGGCGGGAGCGGGATGCATAGAAGGTAAGTATAACTCTCGTAAATATCCCGCTACGCTTAGCGGGGTAAATTTACTTCAAGTTATATCTTACCTTCCATGCTATAAATATGCAATCAGATTGCAACCAAGGATAGGAAGGGAGGGAGTTTACGTCGCAATTTTTTAAAGGCTGGTATTAAAACTCTTACTAATCTAATCCTGCTTAAAGGACGAAATTCCTTCTCTTCTTAAGGATGAAAGACCTTAGAGTGGAAAGTACTAACACATAGTAAACCACTTCTGATTACAATTAAATCGAACAAGGCACCATTCGTTAACAGTAACTGAAGCAAACATCGCATGAATCTGAGTTAGAAACTTGGAAAACATGCCAACCAGAAGAGCGTTTAGACACTGGACATAAATATCATAATAGTGTCTACAATAACGCCACAAAATGCACCAGGCTCGTCCACGAGACGGAACCGGCTAGTAAAATACGATTGGGAATGAAGCATGTACTAGCTACAACGAATTGAAGAATTCCCGGACCAAGGAAAAATTCATTACACGTAACTGCATAAGAGCAGAAGTTAGCGGGGTAACACGAACTTCACAAAGTAAGTCGGGCAAAAACAAGGGAAAAAACCACGATATGCGTTTTCCTAAACAGCAGCACGAGAAATCCCTTGAAAGGGGCTATGCCTTAAACCCGAGTGCATACCCCGGCCGTTCCATGAACAGTGTCGACTACTTTAGGAGAAAACTACTAGACGATCCATCGGAGGAAAATGTCTCGTGACACAGTACAACGAGATCTCCGTGTAACTTCCCAGTGGTCGCGAGTCAATGACCATAGACCAAACTGCATAACTTCGGTGGATGGGTGCAAGCTATCCCAGAGCCTGTGACTGAACCAAGTCTGAGAGAGGGCCCCCCTCCAAAACGGGGAGGGTGGTGAACAACTCCTCACAAAGGCCGTGCTACGCCGATGATAAACGGACTAAGGCCACACCAACAAACGAAGTGCTTTGGGACTGAGATGCAGTTTGCCGGAGCCCGGGAAAAAGACAAAGTCGTCCCTGACCCGAGGCTCGTACAGGAAGCCTGCAAGGTCTTGAGCAGCTGAGGGAACCGCAGTTGGCCGGGAAAAGTGGACCCTATCGGTCGTATGTCACCTTGCTTAGCATGATCGGTACTGGCAAGAAAGGCAGAAAACGTAACTCACATAGTGAGTCCTTTTGAAAATAAATGCGTCAAACCCGAAACCTGCAGGTCAGGAGAAAGGACACAAAGAATTGATAGCTTGCGATCGTCCACAAATGCGGACAGACCTACGTCCGGGAGACCGAATAAGGTCCTGATCACTCTGGTCACCTACGGGAAGCACGCCCATCCTGTGGGAGTTCTACTGAGGCAAGATGTTCTCGTAGTCCGAGGTGAGCGGCCTTCAGGCTAGCATAGTTCGTCTTGCGCCGAGATGAGAGGTAGGATTCCAGAAACTCATGAAGTTTGTTCCTATTTGTCCGAAAAGGACACCACAACAGTGGTGCAAAGTCGGCGCAAATCTGAACTGCCTTGATCAGCACTAGCAGTAAAAGATGAAATGCCCGGCATACTGCCTGTGAAAAAAATCCAAGTACCTGTCCAAGTTTCTGTCATAGGAGGTCACATGAAATGTGCCCCTACCTCGACCAAGACTCATCCATCGGCACTGACGGTGAAAGTTTAACGGGTGGAAACTTCGTTCCTCACAACAGGTGGGAGCGTCCGCACCACTAACCAAACGGGGGTGGCCATCGACTAAACGTGTAAAGCGGAGGTACTGAATGAGACCATTTTCAGCCCGAGGGTAGACTTCAACACCGTCCTCTCCACGACTCGCCAAGTCTGGGGGTGTCAAAAATATGCATCGCTTGTTGATGGCCCGATGGTGTGTGGGAGGCAACAGCCTCTCCTCCACGGCCTGTGTGTTCCGAAACAGAAGCCTGGATGTAAAAAGGTCCATGAAGGAAGGAAACGTCCTCCCAAGAATGGAACTAAAATTCTTCCCAGTAGAGCTTCCCACTTCATTCTCTATCCCTACTACGGGACCTGCTCCATTGTGGAGAGAACCGGGGGAGAGAAATGAGCGAAATGCCGAACGTCGGCGAAACGCCCAGGGTGAAAAACCGATGTGCGGGAAGAGTCATTCAGGCTGATAGCACTGATAAGTTAATACTAACTTAGGGTTAACGTACATCATACACTTTACGGGCCGTTAACTCTGTAAAAAACTTGTACATCAGCGGAGCTGTGGAGCCCCGGTGATGGAGGAGCAGCGTGGCAGATAAGACTGCTGACCCTGAGCAAAGCTTGTTTAAACTTTACTGAACTAAACCAATGGTCAGCGAATTAAAAGGCAGCCGTTAATATAAAACGAATACAAAAAGGGCTGCAAACCGTGTAAGGCTATGTAGCTACGAGACAGTTTGGGGTTGTAAGACTGCGGAGCCGTAAGACATTGTCTACAGCTCCGAAGCGGTGTCTGAAAACTGTAGCAGTTGCGGAACCGTGTAGTTCTAGGCCACTCCTATCAACAGCGAAACTTGTCTATGAAGTTGATTGGAAAAGGTGTTAACGTACGACGTATAGTTCTAACCTTGAAACTGCGGAGCCTATGGCTACAGATGTGGAGAAAACTAATACCGTATGTCTGTACGGGTAGTTAAGTAACAGGCCGTAAAACCGCAAGCCGCGTTGAACTGCTTTAAGAAGGTGTTAAAGAATAGTACTAACTATACGTGCCGTTATTTTTAATAGCTACTCCAATCGTGAGGTTGTCTATCAAAAGGCCACCTAAGTCAAGAAAAGCATTCTTCATGGAGTTAATTTTAACAGGGGGTTTAACAACTACGTCAACTGTATGAGTTGGTAATCTCCAGCACTGGAGTAGAAAACACGAAAGAGTTGACGTCTTGTGTATACTACACGGGCCATTAATTCTGTTAAACACCCTTCACAACAGAGCTGAGAAGCTCGTGGCACCGTGGGGGGACTAATGCCGTACTCAGTACGCGTCCCCAATAAGTAGTATAGAGCTGATATGGATCTATAAAGGTGTCAACGTGACAAGTAAATTCCACTAGCCGTCCGCCAAGTTTGCCTCTGTTTACCACGGAGCAATAAAGCTAGTGGCTACGCGAAGGGGACAATTGGTACGTGTCCCTAACGTAAAAAGCTATCAGTACAAAAGAACCGTCTGGGTCTACAATAGCGTAACGTACTACATCTGTTACATGAGTCGTTACCTCAGTATACTTCATTCACCACGGAGCCATTGAATAAGTGGCTACGCGTGAGGAAGTAAAGTTGCTAAAAATATACTGGAGCCGTATGGGATATGGAGGAGTTCACGTGGTACTCAAGCTATACGAGCTGTAAACCCTGTTTGTTTCACTACAGAGCTACGAAGCTGGTAGCTGCATGGAGAAAGGAGGACTACCGTCGTACTCAGTAAGTGTCCCGGTAAAAGTAACGGCCGCAGAACTCTGTACCTCCTGGCTACTGATCGCTTACCACACAATTGCGCTGCTGGTGTATGCCGTTAGCTCCGTTTGTAAGCATTACGATTATTACCTGTTCACCACGGAGCAGCGTAGCCAGTGGCTACGTGTGGGGGACCGCTGTCGAACGCTAAACGCGTCCTGGTAAGAATGACGACCGCGAAACTCTGTAGCATGCGGCTATCGGTCGCATTATCCCAAAGTTGTGTTACCCGGGTTAATCGTACGTTGTACGTTATCCCGTGTAGGTCCTGTGGGGGTCGTAACGGCCCATCTACAGGGAGTGCGTAAAGTTGTGGTACTCCCGATTTACCGTACGTTGTACGTAAAACCGCGTTAACATCTTTAAAATTTGAGCGGAACGTTACGTTCGACGCAAAAATTATATTCAGTGTAGTTCGAACAATCGTGGAACTACGTAACACGGAGAAAATGTTCTCCCTGCCCATGATACTGGTGAATTTTTTTGCGGAACCGTGACGTTCAACGCGAAAAATCTTACTAAGCTCACACAGACGTGGAACTGCGTAGCTGATGGCTATGGTAACAAAAAGAAAATAGCTCTCGTAACGCTATACTCCTTGTGAGGATTGTTACTTATCACCTGATCATGTAGCTTCATAGCTAAAGGGTCTATTATCGAGTGTGTCGTACATTGTACATTACCCCGCTACAGAACTATGGAGCTGTACAGACCCAATCGCCGACGCCATATGGAACCAAAAGTTGTTGATTACGAAAGTGTACGGACCCATACGGAACCGTTCCATGACCCGTAGGGCTGTATTACAGACCCTTTCGGGGCCGTGGAAACACGCTGTGGGATTGTATGGAACCAATAACCGGAGCTGTACGGACCCAAAAGTTTTTCTCTTCTTTCTGTATGGACCCGTACGAGCCGTCCCATGACCCATACGGAGCCGCAGGGCTGTGTTACGGACCCTTACGGGGCTGTGGAAACAAGCCACGGGGCCATATGGAACCAATCACCGGAGCCGTATGGACCCAAATGGACCCTTGAAAGTAATCCAATGGCTCTACAACGAGCCGTAAAAAAGGTTAGTAACTTGCGTATAACCCCTTATGGCGCCACCTCTTTTGGGCCTACTGGTCCCTTCGTGAAACCGTGGTCCACAGCGGTGTACACGGGTTTGTTCTTTTCAATATCACCGGAGCGTAACTTAAAGAAGTATTTACACGTGATGCATCGCGGGACGTCTAGGGCGCGTAACGCATCGACACTCGGGGACCTGTCCTCCGTGTCCATAATACTGGTGAAAATAATTGCGTAACTGTAACGTTCAACGCGGACAATCTTATTAATGGTGTTCACACGGCCGTGGAACTGCGTAGCTAATGGCTTACAGGACCAAGAAGAAAATAGCTCTCGTGGTGTTATACTTCTTGCAAAGATTGTCACTTGTCACCTGACCACGTAGCTAATGGGTGTATTTCCGGGTTAATCGTACGGTGTATATTATCCCGTTACAAAACTATGGAGCTGTACGGATCCGATCACCGGAGCCATGGGGCACGGAGCCGTATGGAACCATTTGCCGTCCAATGGACCCGTACGGACCGGTAAACACGAGCCATGGAGCCGTCCAATGGACCAACAGAGCTATAAACACGGACCGTGGAGCCATATGGAACCGTCCAATGGACCTGTACAAAGCCGTCACGGACCCATGAACATGGTCACCGGAGCCGTATGGACCACGAAGGACCCGTGAAATCACTATTGACTCACGTATAACCTCTTTGGGCCCCGCCTTTACGTGGCTTTACTGGTCCCTATCGTGGAACCGTGGACCACAGCGGTGTACAAAGGGTTTACTCACTAAAATTAGGCGCCGCTCTCAACTCAGTAATCTTATATAGAAGGAGGCGCTTCTAAATAGTGGTTTTTATTTTAAGTGACGTATTCTTGAGGACGCCACTTAGTATATCAATATATATAGACACGGGTAACTTACGTCTGATAGACCGCACCTGTGGCTCTACTGACTCAGTAATCTATCGAGTCAGAGGCCTCCAGGGGGTAATCAGGAAAAAGTTAACAAAGTAAATTACAAACACAGGCCTCCACGACTCAGTAAGCTTATCGAGAAGGTGGACATAGCGTAAGTAGAAACTCTGAGACTAATTGATTTATATCGCCTCTTGGCGTTTTTCTGAAAAGTAAAAATACATATGAATGCATACATATACACTTACAACAAGACGCCCCTCAAGAGATGTCCCTACGACCCTTCGTCAAGCATAGAAAGGCAAGCCATAGCAAAGTAGTACATCCACAAATTTTATCAGAAAAAATTATATCTGAAAATTTTAGAAACCCAAAAAATGCACCGAACGTAAATTCTTTAATAGCGTAGGGGTAGCGTGGAAAACACGAACCACTGAGTAACTTGGCGTCTGTGGAGATAAAAAGAAAAGATTAGATCTCCTGTGAAAAGGACGTCGGAAAGACCCCCTCAAGGTCTCTCCAGCACCCCAAAATTCAAGCTTGAAAATCAAAAACTTTGTCTTAATCATATGCAAGAAAAACGAATACAAAATAAGTACTGGTAACATTAAATCAAATAAAGGCTTTCTTGTAACAACTGTAGCTCCTTGGAGCTGTAAGAAGTCGACTCCTCGAACACCCAGTGGTGACGTCGACCCAATGCGCATGCGCCAAAATCGATTGAAGAAATTGGCCTAATGCATACAAGAACCTGTATGGAAGGGCGAGACCAAGGGTGAAAAACACTTAAACCCAGGGGCAAGAGGTCCACTAGACAGGCACACTTGGTGCTCTGGGGCCTAACAACACCTTGAAGTAGCCACCCGCTATGTACGGATGCAGACAAAAACACTATCCTAATTGTAGGCTACACGGGAAAGTCCTGTGAGCCGGAGCGAAGAAAAGCCGGACCCATGGCTACCTCATCTTACCTCAGCAGATTTGGAAAGGTGAAGCTGATAAGAAAAAGCAGCGTAAAAACCTGCCTGGTAGAAGCTGCAAAGGAGAAAATTGTTAGAAAAAGGTTACATTTATAAAAGAAAATTTGACAAGTTCCAGCAATGTTGTGAAAACAACGCGCTGAAAAAGTGTGAGGGCTAGTAGAGGTTATATTGAGGTCAAGGCTGGCTGGTAACTACGTTTTTAAGGTCGGTTAAAAGTGTGTTAGAATCAGGTCATGTGACCAGATTGCATGTTTATAGCATGGAAGGTAAGGTATAACTTGAAGTAAATGTCTACAATATGGTTTCACAGAATGGCAATTGATGAAAACTCCTAAATCTAAGCTTACTGTGGTTTTTATTTCATTTTATATTTATGTGTGTAAATGGGTGGTAGGGAAGAGGGGGCGATATAGTTTCACAAATTATGTTTATTGGCAAGGGGCTGATGTTAAGATTAAAGTGGTATATATTCACCTTTTATAATACATTGTGGAAAACTCTCCCCAGCACCCCAAAACATGTACATACGTGAATTGACTTGGGACTGGGAATTCACTGCTGTCATTGCAGGGAAAGTAATGTTGTCTATAAATGTCTAAAAATGGCATTCTGAGATAATCACATTTTAAGCTTTTAATTCTGCATAAATTTAGCACCTTTGGTTAAAATAGGCTAAGATGGATATAAGATGCATATTAATAGAGCTTATGTAACTATTTATTGGTAATATTGTCAGCAATAACATTATGCCCATCTTTGGGTCTTAAATGGACTTAGGACAATTTGAACACCAGATATTTTATGTATATTAATTTTTGAGGAAATCAATAAAGTCCCATGTCTGTAATTTCTTTTAAATTCTATTAATCTTATTATAAATCTATTTACATAAATATAGAAATAGCTTCATCACTTGATGATTGGACCATTTGAATTTGGAAAAGGGGTTAGAACAATAATTTAGGTATTGAATGATGAAATGAGAAAAAACTTAAGTTTTACACACGTTCAGTCTATCAGTCCAGTCCCTGTAATCTTACACACTCGTTGCACTATCTTCTTACCAAGGTTTGACTCTTATTTAATTTAGGAATAACATTCCATTAACCATTTCTACTTGTTAGACAATGCAAAACGAGTTATTTTTTTAGTAAACATGAATTTTAGTGGTACTAAATTACTTCCTTCTCGTGTTTATTGGTAGTGGTATTTCCTTCCCCGTGAGTAACAATATATGTGATTTTGACCAATAAGATGCCGCATATAGTATCACATGTAAGGTCACCTGACGTTATTCACATAGATTGGCAGTGTTATTGTGATGTGACCTGAACTAGGCTGCAAAACCACATCATTGCTATGAAGAAATGTGTCTGTTATACACGTACAAAATTATCTTGAAAATCTGTCAAACTTTACGGAAAAAAGTTGGAAAACATTTGTAACTTGTGCGAAAGAGTGGGGAGACATTGCCACTGGTAAATTCAGTGCTTTAGCCCTCGAAAATGAAGATGTCTGGGCAAAAGGTGCTAAGTTGAATGATTTTGCTATGTACACGTACCATCGCAGCAATTATCAAGACTTTATGAATAAGTCTTTGTTATTTGACGCAAGAAAAAAAAGTGCTACATCAAACCAAGGTGGGGACCATTTCCGTGACCGTAATAATTTAATATCTTGTACATAGCTGTGCTTGAGGTTTTAATGAAGGCAAGAAAATTATCCTCTTTCTTGCAAATATTACTTAGGCCTAACATTAGGTCTACGTTAGGATGCCCCCTATACCCCGGCGATGTTGAGACATTGCACTACCTCGGTCACACAAGTGGTGTATTTTGATTGATGCACCCCTAAATTATACAAGTGACTCACATCTTTGTTCAAAATGACTGTACCTGCACCACAAAAGTGACACACGTTTCAATATATGTGAATTACAATTAAATTATATATTTTAAATAACATACCCCACAGCACTGTCACATTGTTGACTGACATCAATTGAAATAAATGACATGTGAGTCACATTTTATTTTGCAATGATCCACCTTTGACTCACTTTGCCAGTGGTATGGGGGTGGGTTATTCAATTTTTATTTATTTATTTAGGCCCCATTTGGGCCCAGCCTGGGGACCACTGCCCCATTAGATACACCACTGTACACATCAATATCATTAGGAAAATGTGTTATTACACATTTGAAAATGTTTCTTATTTAAAGTGTCACATAAAGTTTTATATTTCCACTTTTTAATCTTAATTGTCAGCAAAATGACAGATAATTTACTTAATGCAGGAAATGGATATCATAAAGTGAGCTTGTCATTTAGCTGATTTTTTTGTCTTTTAAAAATATACATTTCAGATGACTCTGATGATAGAGTAGAAATGCTCACCTACAAAAGGCAATGTCGGTCGCTTGAACAAAATCCGAAGAGAAGAGTTCTACTAAGAAAGTGCATATTCCACATGGCCTCAACTCAATAAGTAAGCGGTGCATCAGGTTTGAAATTTTTTAGAAATGAAAAATTTGGCAGCAGACAGCAAGGATGGATATCATAAAGTGAGCTTGACATTTAGCTGATTTTTTTCTCTTTAGAAAATATATATTTCAGATGACTCTGATGATAGAGTAGAAATGCTCACCTACAAAAGGCAATGTCAGTCGCTTAAACAAAATCCGATCAGAAGAGTTTTACTAAGAAAGGGCATATTCCACATGGCCTCAACTCAATAACTATGCGATGCATCAGGTTTAAAAAAATTCAGAAATAAAAAAAACTGGCAGCAGACAGTAAGAAAAACTGTCAGAATGTTTAACAACTGATGCTGAAAGCAGATTACAGGCAGCAACTGAGAGCAAGCATAACAACAATCTCTTAAAGTACTGTACATCAGAGATAAAAATCTCATAGCCAATGAGGTTTGCTATCAAAAATCTTGTTACTCTTCATACATGAGTGGAAGTTCGAAGCATGCATGCTCATGATGATCTTGAAAACCCTGAATATTCTGAAAACCCTGAATATTCTGATGTTATTGATGACATACTTAATACCATAGAAGAGCTGGTAAATATATAAGGGAAGCTTCTCAAAATAAGAAAGCTAAAGAACCAGTTTATTGAGAAGGTGAGATCAAAGGGTGGTGCCATTACAAGTTTTTGTACTGAAAAGCCTAAGACAGTCCGATTCATGCTCCCAATTGGGAGATCTTCCAATCAGGAGATTTCTTGTCATCATAACCCACAATTCATCTTTCCATATTCAAATCTCTGTAAATAGATAGATTCAAGTCAAAAGGAAGGAAAAATGCATGCAAAATATTCCAATTTTATTGGTGTAACAGAACGATAAAATTATTTTCTCCATTTTCACCCGCGCAAATTTGACTTTTACCAGGGAATTTTAACATAATCTTTAAAAATTATTTTCAATGTTTTTTGAGGAGCAGATTTTGACATTTTATTCACCAGCAAAAGCTCAAATCATTCATAAGTATTAAATCCAATGTCATTTCCACAGTATACAACTTTACAATTACAGAATTTGACAAACAAAAAGAAAAGAACTTATTAGCAACAATCTAAACTACAGTATGGTCGGTCACTGCACGTCTTGATCTCCAAATCGGGAGCATGGACTAGACTGTAAGAGCAGAATTCAGAGCAAGTTTGGAAAGAAGTTACAATTTTGGCGTCCGAAGAAGTACAACAAGTGTGAGCTAATTTACTTTGACTACAGTCCAAAAGGCAATCTGTTGGCAGCAACAGTGGATTCCTGCAGCTCACAAACTGAAGTGAAAGCTCAGCCTGTGAATTTGAAGAAAAAAATAAACAACCTGATTGGAGTTTATCTGAAACACAAGATCTCTTTCATGCAGCTCAGGTGTTGCAGAAATGCATTTATAGCATCAATTATGGTATGCTGGATACCAGAATTGAGGAATAAGTCACAAGTATTAAAACCCAAAACATTTTAATTCCCACTTATGACATGAAGTGTGTTGTTCTTTGCTTCAGCCTCTCAGCTCCCTCTCCAAGCATCAGACAGATGCTACTTCCTTTTGTAGTCTCCTGCTTTCTGCTAGCTTCTTCTTTCATCTCCATGGTATGTTTCACTCTGGTTTTGTAACTATCTACTAATGTTGCTAAAAATTAAAGATGGACTGTGGATTTTTTTCCTGCCTTAGAAATAAAGTAGGGCTCAAGTGAAAGTTTGCCTTTGCTATTTTACATAAACTTCATTTTGCATAGGATATATTTTGTTCTTGTTGGAAAGTTTGGTATAATATGAATCTTGTAATTCTTTTGCAATCCTTGTTTTTTGAAGGTCCATGCTGTTTCACATTCATAATGCTGTATGTTGCCACTATTTAACTATCTGCCATTAATTGAAGCCAACTTCCAATTCTGATTTTATATTAGAACTCAATGGCTTGTTTTTATTCAAGAATAAGACTAAAAAAGGTTGCAAACTTTCCAGTCAGCATTTTCACCATTGGCCCTATTCTAATTTCATGGCTAATTCCTGCCATCAGTTTTTTTTTTTTATGCATGTAACATCTCCAATTAAATTTTAGTGAGCTTACAGCTTGAGATAATGGAAGAATTATATTTTCTTTTTGATATATAAGTATCCAAGTTACCACACATGAGTTGTTCGTTTCATTTCTAAAATTGATTTTAGGTGATAAGCCAATGTTGGGGTATCGGGGTGGGGCGGGTAAGGTGAGGAGTACCATCTGGTGATGTTTAAGCTGTTACAGGTGAGTGGTATAAGCAGGGGACTAATCCTAAATGTTTGACTAATTTTGATATATAGTCGCACAAATCTGTATTTTTATTACCGTTTAACCCATGACATTTGACCTCTGCACAATCGGTCACTTTATTTGCAGATTTGACATGAACTTATAAATGAAAAGATACTTGAAATAATATTTCTGAGTCATAATATTTGCTTTATTTTTATCAAACTGTTCCATACTTTGAAGATCTCACAAAGTTATTGCATATCAATTGTCCATTATTACGAGCTGTAATAATGTCACAAATAACTTGATTTATAAAAAACTAACACCTCTCCAAGTGTCCAACATGTGAAAAAATGTTGCCAAGGGCCAATCATCAGACCTTGGTAAGGAGAAGGTGCAACGAAAGTCAAACTTTAAGCATCTTTTCAAGACTGACCTGACAGACTATTGTTGCCATGGTAACATACTATAAAGAGGGATCTGGGAATTCGAAAATAATTGATTTAGCAAAATTACATGTTTGCAAACTAAAAGTATTCCGTTTAACTCTCCCTATAAATATATGTTGTTTTTGCTCACTTTAGTATAAGTGCAGTCCAAATATTCTCAAATATGTTTGTGCTTATGGAAATTAAAAATCCTACAGTATGTCCAAATGGAATTTAAAATAATGCTATGTCCAGGACATAGGACAGTTTATTTTTCCACAAAACGTATTTCTTGGACGTAGCACATTTTATTTTTCCACAATATTATTTTTTTCCTTGATGATATATGTAAAGTCAGAGGTATAGAAAGTAGCAAATTTTGCCAAAAATTGTCACAGGACAACTACTTTCCTGCGACAATGTGTACATCACTCATTGGTGAGCAAGTTGGCGAAAGGTTTGGCAAAAACATTTTGCAAAAAATCAAACGCAGCAAGACCATTAAAAATGATTTATAAATTGACAATCTTACAGCCACTGAATGTGCAATTATGATTTTTAATTTAGGTCATTCTAGAGCCTTGAAAGGGCTGAAATGCACAACTTCCATGGATGCCTAAAAAGGATTTGCCCCTGGATCCCACCAGGGCCCTTTGAGCAGGCCCCTTGAACCCTTGCCGGAAGTCTTGTGCTTTGAGCTCAGTTAGCACTAAAACGCTATACAAGGTAATAAAGTTTTAATTCAGCCCTTCAATATTGAAAACAGGTGTTCTTAAACCAAATCCATCAAGAGCTTAAAACACAAAAAAAAAAAAATTAAGATGAAGGGAACAGAACAGAAGGTCATTGAAGCTAATCAACCGTAGAAATAGGAATAGCAAAATACAGTACTTACTTGTATTAAGAAAATTTTTGGTTTTCCAACTAATGAAGGACAATTTTCTCCCCTGAAGATTTCAAACAAACCCTGAATTTCGATAGTACCATCTCTACCAAATATTACCCCATCGTCGCCATGGGTGAGAAAGCTACAAAGGAGACAGTCAGAGTCAGTATGGTCAGCACGGGCAGCTACAAGAACAAATACAGAACCAGTCACTTAATGATCACTAGCTTGGAAGTAATTGTAAGTTGATTTGCTAGACAAGTTTTTGATGGGAAATAGGCAAAAACAAGTTTATTAGTGACCCTGGTCATATCAAAATCAGAATGATTTTGCATAAATTACTCATAACTTGGACAAAAATATAAATTCCCCCGTGAAAAAACAAACAAACAAGTGAATCCTTTTTCATGACTAACTCTCTAGCTACCACGTCATGACAGTAACAATTCTTTATCAAGCATTTGCACCAGTTGGGGAACAATTAAGTATAAGCTTCATTATGACCTGCAGCCATAACTAACAATATATATAACCTGTTTTAAAGAATCTAAAATGTAGCCCTATGTTTAAAATGTAAAATTGAAATTTGTAAATGAGACACTTGAATTGCATAACTACAATTTTAGCACTCTGTACTGCATCCTGTCCCTTCCCCACCTTTGCAATTCCAACATGCCTAATAATTTTGTAGTTCATTCCCCAGCCACACCCACTACAATCTACCTCAGAAATCCAAGGCCAACCAAGTCTTATCCCAACACTTCTTTTTCTCACTTTTTTGACTGATTTCTTCCAAAGACAATATCATTTATTCAGTTCTTTCAGGCAAAATTGATTTTTTATATTTCCTTTCATGGCATGAATTTATTGTTCAGCACATTCCATTGGAAAGTTTCAACTAAGTCTCGACAGACCCCACCCTACATCCCCACCCCTCCATTTTTGCCCTTCCCTTGTACCAATATGTCCCAAATTTTAATCAGTTTTTTTCTTATGCAGTTATATAGCCACACACCAAATTTAATCAAAGTCCAATCATCAGTTCAAGATCTTGAGATATGATGATGACAGAAAAACAAACAGACAAACAAATAGAAGCGAAAACATAATCTTCGTCCAACTTTGTTGCTGGAGGTAAATATTCCTGCGGCCAAACATAAGCATTTCACATTATAGAGGTCACTTATAGAAAATGATGGTACCAATGGTTACCCAAAGTTATGCTTCCTAATGGCTGTGGGAATTCCAATTATCCTGCCAGACTACAGAGATGTAGTTATTGATGCTTATTTTGAGAATATAGCCACTTTGTCCTTATGAGGTCAGTCCCTGGTAATTGGTCCTTATGAGTCACAGTCACTGTTGATTGGTCCTTATGAGGTACAGTCGCTGTTGAATGGACCTTATGTACAGTTCATGTTGATTGGTTCTTATGGGGTACAGTGCCTGTTGAACTGAGGGTGCAGCAAATACTGATGCACTTCAGCAAGCCAACTGTGGATGCAGCTAGTGCATATTGACGGGTGCAGTGCAAGTGAATTAAGGATGATGTTGAATGAGGGTAAAGTACATGATTGAGGGTACAGTAAATGATTGAAATTGAATGTTGCTTGCTAACACGTTTATGAAGTTGCTTCATTATTTGCCCCGGTAACTATTCAATAATCTGAAATGTTTACTTACAACTTTTTCACACAAAATGTTTAGTTCCCACTTACCTTGTAAAAGCATAGACTCCATCTCTCTTCTTGTCAAATCTTGGTACACAAGTGACTCAAATCCAAGCTTGGAAAGATACTTTCTCAAGTTAATGACATCTTTGTCTGTACCTGTCCTCTTGTTCATCCCTGTGCAGCTGTCAAAGTTTTCCTGGTTGAAGATCAAGGCCAAGCCTCTCCTCTTGTGATTCATGTTGTACCTCTCTAACTGGATGGACTTGATTTCTGACAGAATTTGAGAGAACCTAGAAAATGAAAAACAAATAAAAAACAGGTAGAAAAGTTTTCTGTTCAAAACCTGACAGGAAAGAGTATTAAATTTGGAGTTCATTAGTCTTATAATTTAAAAAAAAGCATGTGCAGTTTTGAGTCATCAAAGTTTGAATTTTTTTTTAAATATAATAAAAAAGTGTAAAGAATGAACTAGAAAACCTCTAAATGTTTTTGTTTTTCTTTATATTTCTTCCCTTAAGTGCAGACCTTAAAAATTACTAAATGCCTTCTCCAGTTTGAGGTTCGTTGGGTACATGGTAAAGATCAAATCCTCTTCATCAGAATCGATTTTGCTTTTTCAAAGAGAAATGGCAGAGAAATGGTTAAAAAGTAATAGATTTACATAAGTAAATAGAGATGTCCTTGTTCATACATCAACAAGAGTTACACAAAACTTTTTTCAAAAAGCTGTAAAATGGCCAATTTTTTGCATTCCTTATGTTATTTGGTGAATTTCAAATCATTTTAACCAAGTAATGTTGCCTTTACCTGTCCACATACCTTTAAGAGCAAAATGTTCACACTTATTTTATGACGCAGGACTTGTGATTACATCATGTTGCTTCTGTTTAATCTTAGAGCAATTTCCAAGTTCCTCAATCATGCACTTTAATGCCACTTTCAGTGGAAAGCACCTCTTGCTTTATGTCTGCTGAACACTGCTCCCATTTGGATTTTTGAGTAACTTCCTTCAACGAAACATTGCAACATGATACCAAGACCTTCATGGCAGAGTAGTAAAGCATCAGCTTTCCAATCTAGTGTGTCCCAGGTTCAATTCCCGGTGGGTCTCCAACCAGTGCTCCACTGGTTAATAAAACGGTTGTGGGAGTCTTGATGTAAATACTCCAATAGAGGTCTCTTGAGACATTATAAACCTTGGTAAACCAACCAACATTCCTTGCACACATACAGTATTATTAACACCCCTTCACCTCACGCTCTATTTTTTAATCTTGTTCAGGCATCCAATTTCTACTTCATCTTCCAATAATTTCTTCATTACCCATCATCTTCTACCCACAATTCTTCAATATAACTAATATCCACAAATCCTACCCCTTCAAAAAATTAAAATCAACCAGTTCATCCTACCAGCCCCACCTACTGTATTTTACCCAATCCACCTACGATACTCCATCAACTTACTGTACCATGCTCCATTCACCTACATGTACCATCCAACACTCACCTACCATCATCAATTAACCTTCTGTACATTTCCCAATACAGTGAACACACAGGTTTATGATCTCCAATATCATCCACCTCTGTGTGCCTATCATCCTCAATCAATCTACCCGTCTCAATTCTAGGCTTCCATTCACCAACTATACAGTAGTACCTACCCTCTCCGACCATATGTACATCTCCTCCCCAGAAAACACCACAATTACACAGGAAGAAAGATACACACCAAAAAAATCAATGCTTTGAAATGTGATGCTACCCTCGCACCCTACAAGTTTCTTGGGCAGAAAGAAGAAGATCCGACTCTACTAACTGTTAATAAATGAAGCAAGCATCTGCTGCACAATATTTGATGGTAAAAGGTGTAGACCAAAGTCCATGTAAGAAGACAACATCAAGCACTGGACATGATCGGCTCTCTCTATATCTATACAGCAGTAATACATGCCCAGGCTCATCTCGCATGGAGTTATATACAGTACTGTACTTCAAGTTGGCAGCCCCCTACTGTACTCTCTTTATGAGGATGGAACCAGATAGATAAAAAAACATATATATGTGCTACAATTTCCACATTAAAGTTCTAGTACAGCAAGTTCATGTTTCAATGTCTTTTACTATTTTTGAATGCATCTTTTCTATAACCAATTCCACTGCTTGTTCTCTTTTTTAAGACAAAAAATAGGTCACACTTTTTCATGAATGGGGCAGTTAGCTAACTGGTCATGCATAACAATAGCAACAGATATAGTACAAGGTGGATATAGGAAAGTGAATAATCAATAATAATAATAATAATAAATAAGATTTATAACACGCACATATCCATCCTAATGGATGCTCAAGGCGCCGTACATATAACATTTAATTTACAGATAATAATATACATAAACAATAAAATAAATAAACAGTGATTTTGAATTAACTACATATTTGCATAGGCATCACACATGAGATAAATTTCTTTTTTAATGAGTCAACAGAACAAGACAACCTGATATGGAGTGGCAAACGATTCCAAAGACACGGAGCTGCAACAGCAAAAGATCTGTCACCCCATGTATGGTATGATTTTACTTCACATAAAAGGAGTTTATCACCAGAACGAAAATTACGAAGAGGAACATATAATTTTAGCAAGTTAGATATATAAACTGGGGCACAACCATTCATCGATTTGTAAACAATAAGTAATATTTTGTACATGATGCGATGAGAAACTAGAAGCCAGTGCAAATCTTTCAGGATGGGAGTTATGTGACATGTTTTCTTTGAAAGAATTACAATCTGTACAGCCGTGTTTTGAAGTAGTTAAAGACAATGAATCTGTTTGTGGGGCAGTCCATGCATCAAGGAATTTCCCATATCTAATCACGATGTAACAAACGAATGTACTATCTGTTCTGTCGCAATTAAATTCAGATATTTGCACAATTTTCCAATGTTCTGAAGATGTAAAGATGCAGTGCGTGTGATATAAGAAATGTAACTGTCCATGGTCATGAAGGAGTAAAAAATGGCCCAGAGATTGTGAGGTTCCAAAGAGGACTCAACTTGAGATTCACCAATGATAATATTGGGTGATGAAAACTTAAACAGTTGTTGATGAGATCCGAATAATAAAACTAGTTTTATTATCGTTGAGTTTTAGAAAGTTCATGAAAACAGTTGATGGTAAGGTCATTCTGTTTTTGTGAAGATTTGAAGGCCAGATACAGTTGTGTGTCATCAGTGTGTAGACATGATAGAATATACCATTTCAAACAATGTAACAGATGGGTAAAGTATAAATTAGAAACCACTGTGGACCAAGTACAGATCCTTGCGGAATTGAAAAATTCAA
This sequence comes from Chiridota heheva, assembly GCA_020152595.1. Taxonomy (NCBI): domain Eukaryota; kingdom Metazoa; phylum Echinodermata; class Holothuroidea; order Apodida; family Chiridotidae; genus Chiridota; species Chiridota heheva. Next base: position 370,381 of record JAIGNY010003432.1, read on the forward strand.
GAATACAGGTTCCGATATTGCATCTCCCACACACACATGTTGAGGTCTGTGAGAAAGTTAAAATTTACACCATTTCAATGCAATGCCATGAATGCCAACCTACATTTTTTTGAATGCTGTACTCAGGTCTAACAAATCAAAGGCTGCACTCAGATCTAACAAAATCAGCGTAGTAACCTTTCCATCATCCATTGCACATGAAATGTCATTAATAACCCAAAGTAGTGCAGTTTCGGTGCCATGATGTGCTATATTGGCAGATTGGAATGGATCTGATAAGTTATTTGCTTGAATATGATCTGATAGTCTTTTTGATACCACACGCTCAATAGTTTTCCAAGAAATTTTAAGTTTGCCACAGGTCTGTAGTTTTTAAAAAACTAGCGATTGAGGCCAACTTTCTTCAACAATGGGTGAACATGGGCAATCTTCAGACTATCAGGAAATTGTCGATATTGAAGAGATTTGTTAGCAATGATAGTGTAATATGGTACGAAAATATCAATACAATGTTTGATCAAGAATGTAGGTACAGGGTCCAGTTCACAAGATTTGGATGGCGATTTCATGATTATGTCTCGGATTTCATCTTTCGTCGTAAGTTCAAACACAAAATTAGTTGTATCCATAACAACATCGGTATTATCAGAAGAGTCAATCATATTATGGGTGCCAATAAAATGATCAGACAGTCCTGGATGAATCTCTACATTTAACACAATAGAAATATTATCACGAGTCACAAGTAGATCTAAACAATGTTTATAACGATGGGATGTTTCTTTGACATGTTGAATCAGTCAGAAAGTTGAAAGAAGGTCTCAAAATGTATTCGCAGCAGAACTGTTTGGGTCATCAACATATCTAAAACTCACAAAATAGTACTAGCATTTTGCAATAAGTAAATGAAAGAACTGGTACACCAGACAAAATCATGTTTGTTTTTATAAAACTGTCACATTTGTGCTGGTACCAGTATGATATACCTGATTTTTCTCTTTATGAGAGTGTATTCTGTGAATAATTAAGTTTCAAATAATAAATCACGATGGAAAATTGGCAATCCATAAAATTGTTGACCTGATCAACATTTAGCTTACCAGTTCTCATGTTTATTTTTCCATCAAAATAACTTATCTTTTAGTTTTCAATGAAGGATATCTGCAATGGAACAATTAGCCTATCTCTATCTATCTTTTACTTTTCAATGAAGGATATCTGCAATGGAATAATTAGCCTATATCTGCAGTGAAAGAATTAGCCCATATCTCCAGATGACAATCTCATATAAAATGTATATCATACTAGTCGTCAGTTTCATGTTAATGAATATCATTGGATTTATTAATGAAATAAAATCTTTTAATTGTACTATACTGAATGTCTTGATCCAATAAAATTAACACATACAAGAGTCCGAGTTCCAGTGTTGTCACCAGAGTTTTAAGAACAAAATGTTAAATTTTAACATACAGCATTTGGATTTGCAGTTCAAAGTATAGGCAGGGAGCAAATATCTCTGAAAGCTGAAAAATTAAAAGAATTAATTCAGTGGTCAAGCATGTCCATCTTATATGAAAGACAACTTCAGAAGAAACAAAATGGTGTAAAAAACGTTCAAAAATCTGATTCCGCTGAGAAGATATTTAAGTTTAAAGCTGTATTATCTGTGTAGAAATGACTGGTGTAGTACTGTAACCTTACTACTAAAAGTTGGCATCTTCATCCTCACATTCTTAACAATTGTTAATGCATTTAAAAGAAAGTTTATTTTTTCAATATCTAAATCATTTTTTCTTGAACTTTCTTTAGGTGGTATATTATAAATACCCTTCTTAGATTCAGTTTTACTACTTTTTGTCATATCCCATGGTTTATAAGCCACAAATTTGCAGGACAAAATATGATGGAATACAGTACATTAAGACTTTGAGGAATCTGAGGCTATGACATCACAGCTTGTTTGATTTCAGTCGTTTCTATACAAATGATACCAAATTTAAAACTTAGATATCTCTTTAACGGAATAAGAATTTTGAATGTTTTTTTCACTATGTTGTTTCTTTTGAAATCCTCTTTCATATAAGATGGACTTGTTTAACCCATGAAGTAATCCTTTAATGAAAATCAGACACAAATTTTCCCTGAAATTGTTGGGCCTGTTTGTTTGATGAGGACTTAACGGCATTACAACAATAAAAGTCAAATTGTGCCTGAGGTTAGATCATTCTAGAGGTAGGAAGGAAAGAAAACAGGGGGAGATTGAGAGAAATATAAGAACTGTTGAGCCTGTATATGTCTGGATGCATCCTTCTCTTCTGTTCTCCCAATTTATGTTTCAAACATTTTACAAGTGATGACTATAGAAACAGATTTAATGCAATAAAATGGTGAAATATGATGTACATGTAACATTTTAAATAATAGAGCAGCTTATATAAAGGTCTTTTTCCGTATGTATAGACCGCTAGGCCCAGGTTATATAGCATATAATTTACGTATCATTACGTGTCCATTCACCCAATGCTTAAAACATAACACACCTCACTCAAATTTCGATGAAATTTGGTGTGCTTGGTGCAACCTTGGGAAACGGAAAAATCTCAAATTTCAGCAAAATTGTACCTTCTGTTCAAAAGTTATGCCCCTCCAAAAATGGCCAAAAGTTGCTAAAATGGGCGTGGTCAATGATTTCTAAAGAGCTATAACACAAAAAGTGTAAGTCCAATTTTGATGAAATGAGTGTCAATTTAAGGGGAATTCAACAAGCAATCAGAATTTGCAATCGCAATTAGTTTTTAGCATAGCAGGTAATTGAAAATCAATGACCTTTTCTTTAGACCTAAGAATGACCTTGTGGGACATTTTTTCCCTGCAAAAATGTTTTTTTTTTAATTCTGTAATATGTCATCTTGATATTCATATTTATTTCCAGAGGTTTTTTTTCCCTGATTTGTTTCAAATATGCAAATTGAACACTGTCAAAATATAATAATTTTCTACTTTCTGCATAAAGTTACATAACACAGCACATATATCCATTGATAAAATTACATGTAATGAAAGGCAAAATTATTTGATATCCATAAATTTGCACTCAAGTCAGTTGTACAAAGCATGAAAAAGATACCTATTTTTATCTGGTAAAGATGGGAGGAAATATCTAGGGACTTGTTTAATACAGCATCACTATTTAATACTTGTGTCATCTATTCTCTGTGTTGGACGTTATTAGGCTAAAAGAGTTAATCTGATTGTTCTATGGTATTCATAGGTGTAGAAACTGGGAGCACTCCCCCCACCCCCACTTTCACAAATAATGACAAAAAGTGCCCCTTTTGAAAATGAAAAGTGCCCCTCAATTACTGTCCCAATAGTGGGAAACTGGCATCTTTTTTCATCAGTCCCTATACAGGAGGAATGTATTCCCCATTAAAAAAGTGTTCTTTCCCTTTCTAAAAATTAAGAACCCCTTTTACTTTAGTTTGTTTGAGATCACTTATTCTATCTAGAGGTTGGGATAGGGGACATATGATTGAAAAGTACCCCCTTAAAAGGTCGTGCCCCCCATTATTTGAAAGCTTTCTACACCCCTGATGGAATTACAAGTATTTTTTCGCCTACAGTATATCTCCTCTTTTCATAAAGCAACAAGGAAGGTAGGCATAGGGTTAAGGTGAATGAGTATTGTTCATCCAAAGTTTGGTGGAATAACTGCCTAAACTGGCACTTACTGCCAAAGCATGTACAGTATGAAATTTTTGAAGTCATCTTTGAACCCCCTTAAAGATATTATTTTACAGGGGAACTTTGCTTAAGATTGTTCAGTTGTAATCCAGGATGAAATTCAATGCTTTCACTGGGCGAACAAGCAGGCAACATTACACCATTTTGTGAGTATAGATGGGATAACGAAGGAAAGCTGGGCACAAGAACATCGGCGTCATAGGTAATGCAGAATGAAGTAATGAAGTAATCCAAGGGAATAAACAACCACAGCTAGTGTGGCTTTTTAGAAGCATTTGATTGACTTTCTGAATGAAGAGTGGCCACAAATTCAAAAAATTGTTATTCTAATATCGATGTGGTGGCCAGTATAAGAACAAATACAATTTTATAAACCTACGCTTTCCCCAAGAGGATTTTAGTTTGAAGCAGATCTGGAACTTTTTTGCTACCTCACATGGAAAAAGTGCATGTGATGGCAATAGAGGCACAGTTAAAAGGCTTGTTACCAAGGGATGTCTTAAACACCCATACAATGATCAAATTTTGTACACAGCAAGCATGTTCAAATTTTGCTCTGAGGAGGTTCCAGGCATCAAATTTCTGTTTGTTGATGCTGAAGAGATCAAGCAAGCTGAAACACAAACTGATGGATGTTTTCTTCATGCAAAGACAGTCAAAGTCACACGTCAATCTAATCATTTTGTTTCCAAATCTGATGGTTTCCTTTCAGTGTACAAAACAAGTGCACAAACTGACAAACCAAAGCAAGGTACTGTATCTTAAAACACAAGAATCAAATAGAGGATCAGGATCAAAAAATCAATATTTATTTGTCAAAAACAATTTTGTGTCATGTGTTTTTGTTTCATAGTGGTAGATTGGGATGAGTGAAGGAATATGAAGATTACCTTGTACATTTTAGGTATCCAAGTGGATCAACAAGACAATTTTATTGGCTAGAATGTGAATTCCACCAAGGAGGACATATTGTGTGTTGTTGAAGCCAATCCTTGACTTTATCTTCCAGGAAATTCAGCCTTTGAAAATACGTTTAGGACAACATCACTGCTTTCTTCCAAAAAATGGTTTTGAGTCTCTGGACATTAGTTTCATATGAACTACATGTACTGTATATATATGGATGTTTTGTGGCTTTTTACACTACTGCAAGAGTGCAAAATTATGGACATCAAAAAATGTTGCCTTTCATTATATGCAATTTTGTCAATGGACATCAGTATGTGCCGTGTCATGTAATATTATGCAAAGAGTAGAAAATTATCCTATATTGACAGTTTCAAATGCATATTTGAAACAAATAAGGTAAGAAAAAAAACACTCCAGAAATATATATTTATTTCAAGGTGACATATTACAGAATTATAAAAACAACAATTTTCAGGAAAACAAAAATGAGCCACAAGGTCATTCTCAAGGTCAAACAAAGGGTTAAAAGGTCCCACATGACATCCTATGTCCCACATGACATCCCATATCCCACATGACATCCTATGTCCTGAATGGCATTCCACCATACAGTATATCCTACAAAGCATTCCACCCTGTTCCACATGACATCCCACCCTGTTCCACATGGCATCCCACCCCATGTCCCACATGGCATCCCACCCCATGTCCCACATGGTATCCCACCCCATGTCCCACATGGCATCCCACCCCATGTCCCACATGACATCCCATAGGCTCCATAAGAAGTCTCATCTTAGCTATCAGTTCCTGATTGAGCATACTATGTATGGAAGTGTCAGTTCATATAATAACTTATATGCAAATGACCTGTTGAATAAGAAAAAAAAAAGGTGGAGTCAAATAATTATGCCTGATAGCCCTTGGTGTATATCAGATGGTATATATTATATCATATATCCTGAATGGCCCCCATCCATGTCCCACATGGCATACCTCCCAATGTCCATATGCAGTCACATCATGTCACACTCCCTGACTAAGCATACTAAATAAATTAAAAAGTCTGGTCAGTTTATATACTGTAGCAACTTTATGCAAATGACCACAATAACAAAGGCAAAGTTTAATAATCATGCCTGATACCACCGTTGGTGACCAAATGTTTGAAGAATTTTAAATCTCCAGCGCTACGAGAGAGAGGCTTTAGGATCTCTGAAAAATATTGGAAAATTGTATGATTTTACAATTATCTTGTATTAAAGGAAATATCAAATGTTTTGTAGACTTTTTCAGGAAACAAGTCTTCAATCCTGTTTTAAGTGTCTCTGAAAAACTTAACATTTTGTAAAGAAATTCTTACCTTCCATAAGGATATCTGAACAAACTTTTTACTTTTTCTGAGGAAGTCTGAAGAAACTTTTAGAGGAATTCTCAAAAACCTAACATTTCTGAAAAAATCTCAGGAAAAACTGTGGACGGCTGGACAGCCGGATGGATGAAATCGCCATTACATAGGTTCGCATTATGCTTCGCATGATCACCAATAAACCACACCCACCATGCAGATCAATGAAAATGTTGACAACATTAGCAATTTGCACAATAATGAACAACATTATCATAGAAAGTATGATGCAAAAGTGATTGCTCATTTATCCTATTGCAAGAATTTGTCAGTAAGCCCCACCTACTCATTTATATTCACTACCACAACATTAGAACATAGGTACAGACCATGACCCATCTGTGTAACTGATATACATGTAGCATAAATCTGATGTATCGTTCATAGGGTACGGTATTTACATCATTTAGCACTTTCAGATTTAAGCCATGCCCACCATGCATATCAATGACATCTACTGATAACATAAACATGTACACAATAAACAACAAAATTATCATGTCCAATTTTCACTTTAAGCCCCTCCCACTTATTAATATGCATGATATCACCTCCAAAAACAAAGCACTTCTACAGACCATGGGCTAGGCCTATCTGTGTACCAAATATGACATAAATCCACTTTACTATTCTTGAGATACAGTGTTTACAACCTCTTTTGGGCAAAATCATATTAAGCCCTGCCCACTATGCATATTAATGAAATTAAACGTTTCTACATCATGAACATCTACACATCAGCTAACATCACAATTATCTTAAATATGAAACAAAACAGACATACGCTTGTTAAAACATGAACATTTCTATATTTGTACATTAAGCCCCGCTCACTGATTAATATGTATGACATCATCACAAAAATTAATAGGGCACATCTGCGAACAATGGGCTACCTGTGTACCACATATGATATAAATCCAATGTGTCGTTCTGGAGATTTCCTGTTTACAAGCTCTATTTGGCAAAACCACATTAAGCTCCGCCCACTACGGGGTTCTCGCTCAGTACGTTTTAATGATGGCAGTGGTGGGATAGCGGTTAAAGAAAAAGTACATCAATTAATTTAACAGAAGGATCTTTATGATGGCAACGGAAAGAAATGGCTCATTGACAGCTGAAGACATGGAGTTAGAAGGGCAGAGACTTTAGCAAGAAATAAGTTGGGTAAGGCAGCTTTTATCAGATATGCACATGATGAAAATTGTTTGGATCCAACAACAAGCAATTACAGAACTCTCAAAGGCACACCTCAATGCATGACCACATGGCAGTGTGGACATGTCCACCAGGCAGTTTAGCTTCCCAGCAGGAAGGGTGTGGCACTAGTGGAGGCATGTTTGTTCAAGCTAGACAAAGTACTCCACTAAGCTGCTCAAAATCTGGTACAGACAACCATCCGTACACCAAGAGCGTAACGACAAGAACTGACACAGGTACACAAAACAGCCGGCACCTACACCCAATAGGAGACCGCTAATGCTTCCAGACAAGTTTAACAGCAGTGGGTCATGGATGGACTATTTGTCACATTTCACCAGTGTGTCCGAGTTTAAGCATTGGACTAGTGAGGAAAAAGCAACTATCCTGGCTGCAAATTTGCAAGGCGAGGCCTAGCAAATGTTTACTCTTCTTCCAGAGGATCAAAAGGTGTGCTTTGCTGCACTTGTCACTGTGCTAGACCATTGATTTGGCTTTGCCCAACAAGTGCTGTTTTTTAGGGCACAGTTGTCTTCACGGAGAAGATAACTGGGAGAAACCATCCAACAACTTGGACATATGGAGACTAGTGCATGAGGCGTATCCGAATGCAGAATTTCATTTCTTGGAGGAGTTTGCCATAGACTCATTTTAGAATGCTTTGGATGATACAGAATTGCAGAAAGCATTGTATCTCTCCCAGCCAAAGACCCTGACAGATACAATTGCAATGGCAACAGAGATGGGAGCCTATCAGGCTGTCCAGGGGTCCAACCAAGAATCTGCCAAATCTGGAATCAAAAATATGTCTATTGAAGACAGGGTGCAGACGCTCAAGAGTACTATTATTACTTTCATGCAGGAAGTACAGTCATGGGGACCAAGGACCGCAAATGCACAAGAACAGGACGCAACCGCAGGAACTTATCACAAATTGAATGCTGGAGTTGCCATGAGTTAGATCATTTTCAAAGGAGTTGTCCACAATTAGGGAACCAGCGAAGAGCCAACCAGGGAAACTAACTGGGACTGGGCCGAATGGCCTACACTTGGTCCTGTCAGAAATACCAGAAAGGCCAGGAAATGTTTATAATGATGGCAATGACCAGTCTACGTTTGCTGACACTGAACCTGTGTATATCCAACTTAGGATTGCTGGCAAAGCAGTCCAAGTTTAGTTGACTCTGGCGCATCCGATGACATGCATTTCTGAAGAGATTTACAAACAGCTCCCAGGCTGGGCTATGCAACCCGCAATCCCTGACAAATGGTTGGAAAGGCAAATTTTGTACTGGAGGTGGCTAGAATCACCTGCAATCACCCTTGTTATGTAACCAACATCATGGATGAAGGCATACTAGGGGTGGATTTCCTCCATACATTTCACTGTCAGTGGAATTGGAAGGAAAGAGCCCTAATGGTTGCCGGGAAAAGAGTACCGTTCACCACGAATCAAAGTGCTTCCACAGTAAGCAGAGTCAGCGTATCCAAGAACACACTTATACCAGGGGGCATCGTGCCAGCCCAAATAGCCGAGGAAAAACGTTCAATGGGGATTTGTATGCCTAGAAGAAAACCAAACAAAGAGGTACAACATTATGATTGCACATTTAAGAGAGCTATTTGAGAAGAGTACTCAAGAATTAGGTGAGGGGCGGAAGCAAACAGTAGCTCACATTTTATTACCAGGAAGTTTTTGCTGCTGACGATGGAAGCCTTGGGCACACCAACGTGGTAACACACATGATTAATACCGAAGGGGCATGCCCAATACACCAGACCCCCCAGAAGGCTTCCAATTCACAAATGGGAGGAAGCCGATAAGGTCCTGCAGAAAATGTTAGATGCAGGGGTCATCAAAGTTTTGAACAGTCCTTGGGCATCGCCCATCGTACTAAGCAGGATGGGTCAACCCAGTTCTGTGTTGACTACAGAAAAATCAATGTCACAATCAAGGATGCGTACCCTATACCGTGCATCGAGGACAACCTAGATGCTCTACATGGCTCCAAATGGTTCAGTACACTTGACTTGGTGAGTAACTACTGACAGGTGGCTATGGACCCAAAGGACAAAGAGAAAACCGCCTGATGCACAACCGCCTGATGCATTGGCTTATACCAATTTACACTTATGTCATTTGGGTTATGTAATGCTCCAAGTACATTCAAGAGGCTGATGGAAAAAATGTTTACTGGACTACAGTGGAACATTGCTGTGTTGTATCTTGACGATGTTATCATTTTTGGAGTGCATTTTGATGAACACATAGCGAGGCTGACACTTGTTTTCTCCAGACTCCGCCAGGCCAACCTGCAGCTCAAACCCAAGAAAAGTGAGTTAGTTTCAGAAAAAAGCTTTCATTTTTGGGGCACATTGTTTCATCAGAGGGAGTCTCAACTGACCCCTCAGAAAAAACAAGCTGTACTTGGCTAGCCCCCACCTCACACAGTTAGTGAAGTGAGGAGTTTTATGGGACTTGACACATACTACAGGTTTGTGAAAAGCTTTGCGGATATTTTCCGACCACTGTACAACCTCACCAAAAAGGGTTGTAAGTTCAACTGGACAGAAGAATGCCAAACTGCTTTTGACACACTAAAGCATAGGCTGACTACAGCCCCCATACTTTCATACCTCCAATCTGAGGGTACCTTTGTACTCAAAACAGATGTTAGCTAGTATGCAGTAGGAGCAGTTCTTTCGCAAGTACAGAGTGGTGGAGAAAGATTCAATGCATATGGGAGTAAAGCCTTGTCAAAGTCAGAGAGAAACTACTGTGTGACTCGCAAAGAAGTACTATTAGTAGTTTTCTTTGTGAGTACTACAAGCACTACCTACTTGGCCAATGTTTCCTAGTGAGGACAGACCATGGGTCCCTCCGATGAATATACAACTGTCAGGAACCAGAGGGTCAGATAGCTTGCTGGATAGAAGTCCTGAGTCAATTTGAATTTGACATTGAACACAGACCTGCTGTAAGGCATAAAAATGATGATGCTTTGTCAAGGATACCGTGTCGGCAGTGCCAGAGGGCAGCTCGGAACCCCAGATAGCCGGTGCCCGGTGGAGAACATGAAGGATGTGCCTGGTCAGGAGTCTGAGGGCTCACCAATTGTATCCAACACATCTGAAAAGCCTATAATATATGTGGTAAATGAAGGAGGAACAAGTGACGAGGAGCTGCACTCTCAAGGGGTGCCAGCGCCCTAGCAACACCAAGTTGCAACTCTACCATTTTCTTAAGCGTTACCCATGTATACTCCATAGGAGTTGCAGGGGTTACGAGCCAATGACCCAGAAGAAGCAGTAATTGTTAAGTTGTGAAGATATTGACCGAAAATGACAGCAGGCCTGAATGGGGAACAATTTTATGCCTGAGTGCAGGGGTTAAGTTTTAATTACCATAATTATTTGTTTATTGACATTATTTGCTACTGAACCAGTGCATGCTGCTTTGTAAGTATTTTTGTGAATTATCATCAGACCTGGATCTGCATATCCTGTCTTTTGATTATCTTGGCCCATTCTTATAAATCTATTTTGTAACCTGAAAGCACTTGAATATTGCTCTCACAGCAGCTGGGCTACATGTACATAGGCTTACTGCCTTATGCAGATCCCATTATCTAATTAACTAGTCCTTATCACATGACCTGTGAGCTGGGTATTTTCTCTAAAAATAATTTAGTGGGGATAAGTGATGTTTTTAGTTTGAGTTCAGAATCAGTTTGAGTACAAAACCGAAAAATGACATTTTCGCGTAATAGGTACTTTCATAGCGAAACATTTATTTCCTCGTTTGAGCCATTCTGGTGTGTAGATTTTTTCATTTTTTGGGCTGAAATATCATGAAAAATCAGATAATTACATTTCTGGGAGTTTTCAGTTGAGGTACATGTGCTATTTTTTCTCCTATTGACCATAATGATAGTGCCCCTATGGATTAGGTAGGGTGAGCCCTATAGCGTATAGGCCCCACTATGGTCAGAATGTTATGTGACTACTGCTATGTAGGTTAAAGGTTGGCATCTATGCTCCGTATTCATTTGGTTGATGCCACGTCACATCCAGGAGATGACGTCATTGCTGCAGTGAAAACAAATGTAACCCTATGGTTATTCAAGGCATCCTTACTTATGATGTGGTCCTGCAGGTATCACTGTCACCCACGGATGAATAGCTGGAAAATTGTAAACAACCTGTCCAGTAATTGTACTTGGAAGAGGGTAATTATTTCCTAGTGCAAAGTAAGGGTTTTTATGTTACCTTTTGAGTTGTCTCTTTGGGTGTGGGTAATTTACCCAAGCTGTTGAACTTTCTCTTTGTTTAAGGGAGGAAGCAGTTTGGGTATTTTGGTTTTGGCTGTTTAGTGCAAAGTAAGAGTTTTTATGTTACCTTATGTTTCTGGGGAGACGAGTTGTCTCTTTGGGTGTGGGTAATTTATCCAAGTTGTTAAACTTTCTCTTTGTTTTAGGGAGGAAGCAGTTTAGTTATTTTGGTTTTGGCTGTTTCTTGTCACATTTGCATCAAATTTGACAGACATCTGTCAAATATTGTTCCAGGAAAAGTGATGTAATTCGGCCATGATTTTATAAGTGACCAATTGCAGTTTCTTTAAATATGCATGGACATGTCATGGGTTAAAACGACCAATGGGATGATTGAGAAAATTATGGGATAGCTGATGTTGCAAAATATTCAGTTTAAAAAGTTATTGCAACACGCCCAAAAAGTCAGTCGATATCTTAATCATGATTCTTACATTTTGATAAAGCGTTTTGGCTCACTTGTAAATTTTGTAAATAGACTGGCTGTTTTCTGACTCAGAGTATTTCTTTAAAATCACAAGTTGATACTTAAAATATTTCTTCAAGTCACAAGTTGATAAAATATTATTGTTCAATAGAACCACTTTGCTGTTTAACATTCAGTGGCAGATTTTGAGTATAAGCTCAGAAGTTTATATACATAATGACATTTTATTTTAAGAAGCTTGAGAAATTTCAAAGTAAAATAATTATTAAGAAGAAGTGAAAAGCTAATATTTCGACAAGTGCCTGAACCAACATTTTAACTTAATCAAATCATTCCAGTTCCGTTCCAGTAAATTGTTAAATTGAATCATCACGAAAGTGATAATTTCAGAGTTCGGAAGGATTCAATTCAGTTGCTAACTATTGCTGATACAGTGTGTGATCTTCCAGATGACTTTCCTTCTTTTTTGTTGTTAATGGAGTTCCAGTGAATTTGAGCCGATATCTTTTTACTTTGGACTGAATGGATTTTGTTTTATAAACCAGTTTGTGTGAAGTATATGTAGCAGCCTGAACTGTAAGTACAACTCTCATTTTCTTCGGAAGAGTCCAGTGGTCATCTTCAGAACAGTATCGCCGATAAAAGGTACCTGAACACTAATTCAAATTGGCCAAATCATAGTTGTTGTGCACATACATTTTATTGATTAATTATTGAGTCTTAAGTACTTGTGAGTAATTGTGTTCTATTCTTGTATACTGTAAATGTTGATGTATATTCAACTCAGAGGATAGTCATATCCCTGGAGATTAGTTGAATAATATATATCTGAACTGTATTTTATACTTGTTGTGTCCTTTGTATAGGCCTGTGATTTCACTTATGTATTTTCGGTCTGGAAGCTTCGCTTTCGTTCCTGAAGATCTAGGCCCATAAAATTTAGCTGACCATTCATTACCTAACTTTCCGTCTGAGAGAGCTAGTGGGTCACACAAAGCTTTGCATATTACATGAATGGTAAGTCCTGCATGTAGTATGTAAAGTCAGACAAACTTTTATATAATTACCAATTGTTAATTAAGCTCCATTTTCATTAATTAGATGCTTTGTTAGTTGATTGTGCAGTTAAGTATAACAATTAATGAAAGTTTATATCAATTTTACAGATGATCTGACATTATACATGTTACTGGTACACCTGCTGGGTATTTCAATGTAGGCATGTTTAACACACATGGTTGAAATTTGGGTGTCGCAGAAATTTCAAATTAGCCAAAATAGCAGGAATGTAGCCAGGAATTTGAAAAGGGGGTTCATTTTTTGTATAAAAGGGCAACAAACTATAAAATTCCAGGTGATTATTATTCTTTTGGATTTCAAAAGGGCAGCTTTCTCAACAAAAGGAGGTTCATTCGCTCGGACTCCCCACCCCCCCCCCCCCCCCACACCTTAGTACTCCATGTAGTACTGTCGGACTGATGCCAGCCGTGTTAGTAATGCTGCCGTTGGTGATGGCTGGCCGTCCGAGGGTACTACAAAATCCTATACCCTCATGTACTGTTTTAAGCGAGGTCTTAAAAGTATAGAAAAATCTCACTTTTAAGATCTTTATGAAAACAAAACCATTTTACTTTTTTTTTATACCCACATTGATTAGAATCGATGTTTAAAGCCCATCCATGTCTTCAAAAACTGTTTTTAAGGTGATTTTAGTTACTTTTATCGAAGTATTTTGGACTATTCTTTCCGTAAAAATCGTCTGACAAGTTCTCCAAAGTTCAAAACACTTCCATCGGAGGGCTATAACATTTTAGCGGGGGTAATACGTTTTAATTATTTGAGAAAAAAGTTGAAATAATACTTTTAAAGTACAATTTTATAATCTAAACATTTCTTGATGTATTATTCATTTATTCTTACACACACTGTTTTTACCAAACCTATTTAATAAAGTTATATGTACAAAAAAGCTGTTGGCAGCGAAAAAACAACCTGCAGTTTAGTGGAATATCCTAAAACTTATTTGCGGACGTTGAATAATTAATCACAAATGTGCGGTGACTAAGAAAATGGCGACCACAATATGAATCTTGAATAACTTTATCTTGTTGTGGTGCTAGATAGGTAAAGATTTTGGAAAACTTTTTGCAAAAGTATATTATTTAGACTAACTGATATAAGAATATCCAAAAAGAAAGTTATTTTTCAATCAATAATTTTCTACGACGTGTGAATTTAAAAAAAACATAGGAATCGCATTTAATCTATAACAATCCTCGTACGGCAATCCCAATGTCAATCCGTACTGAGGGATGTATTTAATAACTACCTCTGGCTATAGGCATGAACAGTGATAAATTTTTACTGAAAATTCAACAAAGCAAAGGCCCACATATTTTGAATATCAATCATCATACATTTGTCTCAAAGGATTGGAAAATAAGTTGGAACATTTATTAGACAATATTTCGAAAAAAATTGCAAATTTGTTAAAATTCAGGCCTACCAATCATGCTACGTATGGCATACAGCTGGTTAATGTTAAAGGATAAGTTCAGTGGTCAAACATGTCCATCTTATATGAACAAGGACTTCACACAATGGTGAAGAAAGTAGTATTCAAAAATCTAATTCCGCTAAGGAGATATCAAAGTTTAAAGTTTGGTATTATTTGTGTAGAAACGACTGAAATCAGATTAGGCCTAGTTGTGGTGTCATAGCCTCAGATTCCTCAGTTATTATGTTTGTTTGTTTGATGAGGCCTTAACGGCACCACGACAACAAGGGTCAAATTGTGCCTGAGAGGTCAGATCATTGTAGAGGTAGGAAGGAAAGGAAGCAGTAAAAGAATGAAAGAATTTCAAGAACAAAAGGTCAGAAAGCTGTGATTGAGAGGGGAGGTGCATGGTTGAAACAAAAACAAAGTAGAGAGGGGGTGGAAAAGGAGAACTAAATATTGTTGTGGAGGGAAGCATGATAAAGGAAGGAGATAATTTTATCCCAAGGATTTTTCTGAAAGAACTCAGCAATTGAGTTGTGGGGAGCGAGGGAAGCTCTGGGAAGGTTGTACAGGGGTATTCTATCATATTTTGTCCTGCAATTTTGAGGCTTGAAAACCATGGGATGTATCAGAAAAGTAGTACAACTGAATCTAATAAGAGTATTTATAATGTACCGCCTGAAGAAAGTTTGAGGAAAAATAATTTAGGCTCAACGTTAAATTCTAAAATCTTTAAATAAACTTAAAATACATTAACAATTGTTAAGAATGTCAGAATAAGGACACCAACTTTCCATAACGCTAGTAACGTAGACTTGTCATTTCTACACAGATAAGACAGAGCTTTAAACTTAAATATCTCCTTATCGGAATAAGATATTTGAATGCTTTCTCCACCATTTTGTTGCTTGTAAAGTTCTCTTTCATATTTAGGCCTACTTGACCACTGAACTTAGGCCTGTAAAACAAACACAGCTGATCGCTTTGTTTTCACTCCAGCGGAGTGCGGTTACTACTACTACTAAGCTATGCAGTCTGATGACCTCAGGTCACGAAATTCCCGGATTTTTAACCAAGTGACTAAGACTTGCCGAGTTCCCGTATGGTGTTCACAGGTGTTCCTACTCCTAGCATTATGGCAACCTATACTTAATACATAGGCTATGTTTAAAAAAGGGCTTCTTGATGACGTCATTGCAACGTTTCTTTGGTTTGCAGCAAATTGTTGGGCTTTTACACTGTCATGACTGTAATGTCGGTAGAAAATCCATCGTTTGTACATCTCATCAGAAAAAAAGGACAAATAGTGTCGCTTATAAACGAAGATGGGAGTGTCCAGCAAATGTGAGTTTAGTTAAAAAATGTAATTAAGATTCGCAAGTGGTCAAAAAAAGGAATTTCCATATACAGTTCGAAAATCGCGTTAGATAGTGACCTAGGCCTACCTTTTTATATATACTAATATAGGGCCTATGCCTATGTATTAACGCTAGGAACACCTGTGAATGGGATCATGTAGGCCTACCAAAAAAAAAATAGGCCCAACTTAACTAGGCCTACTGCCTGGAAATGCTGACCATGGCCTACCCAGCAAACTGATAAATCCTTTCTCCGACAGCATCTCTGGAATTCACCCGTCTAATGTTAGCAATATCATCATTTGATCTTGGAATTGGTTGATGAGCCACAGAAACTCTTGTATCTTGTTCTGAAACATTACCGGCATCTTGTGTTGTTCCGACCTCTGCCATTTCCTTTATAACACTTAACTTACGTCTGAACGTTCGAGTCAACACTTAACTACTAACACAAGTTAGTAACAACAGGGAAAATCCGAACAAAGTAACACCTCCCTGGTGTGATCTATAAAGTAGTATTAGAGAGCGTGACGTCATTTACCCTATTGGTATAGGTCGAAGGCCGAGAGATGAAACTCCCATACCTACAGTGTGATACTTATTAGCTCGTCCTCCGCTCATAGTGGTTCATAGAGAGGGCAGCAGATATGTCAGTATATTTAAAATTTTAGTCAATAAAAAACAAACAAACTGCAAATTTAAGCTATAATACAAAAATTAAAATTCTTTATACCCAAAAAATTAGTTATATTTATATTAATTTTAATCATAACTTATTTATTTAATTAAAATTAACGTTTATACTATTTTTTAATAAGAACACAAAAACAAGGATTTGTTTTTACAGTACATGCAGGACGACAAGGCTTTTGCGCAGCATTAGACTCTTAAATTGTAGTACAATACAGGCATGTAGTATAGGGCGAATGACGTCACGCTCTCTGGTAGTATAGTATCTGAATTTGAATCGGTTAAGTCGGCAAAAATCCCTAAAGTGGACATGATTGCCAACCGAGCGTAAAAACTATGAGTAAAAAAAAAATATAAAAAAAAAATAGTAGGCAGGTGTGATAGTAAATTTTGCCTTTTGTAAATTTGGGCCCCCCGGACCTTATTTCCTAAGCAATATCTAGTGAATTTGGTCCCCTCTAGACTGATTTTACTAGGTAATTTTCTAGCGGACCGTTTTTACTATGAGGGGGGACCAACTTTACTGGATAGCCACAGCTTAATTATCTGGGGGCCCAAATTTCCTAGGAAATAAGGGCCGTGGAGCCATTTACTTGGGGGTGGGGGTGGGGGAAGAAGGGGGAAGGATGGGGGAATATTTACTTTTTCACCGGCTCGGCATGCGCTAATAGTATACACTATACCAGTGCAGCTTCAAAATGCAGACGATACTATTTTTTATCAGCAGGGGGCCCAAAAGCATTTCGGAAATTATAATTGCATTTTTCTCATCAAATGTGATAACAATAAAAAAAAAATTACCTAATGCTTGTAATACATTTCTAAATTTTAAGACTGTAATTTTAGTTACTTTGTAATTCATTAACATTAAAAACCTAATTTTACAAATTACATATTAATTTAATGCACCAAATGTTGAATTTGACGTTAGGTTCCAAGATGTCATGAAACATGGCCGCTCCCATGGAGTAAACATCATGAAACTAGTGCAGTGTATAAAGTCAGTGTTTCCTCGTCGTTTTAACCTTGTTCATTTTTCAATACATAAAAGCGAGAGATTATTGAGTATGGCTTCGAAGCCGTCCATATACATTACCAGGCGCATTCCAAAGGAAGCTCTTCGCCTTCTCTCGTCAGAGTGAGTAGGAATTTGATTCAGACCTTTTCCACACTAACTTGGGATGGCAAGTACAGTACCTAAATCACAGGTGTTCCTAGCGTTATGGCAACCTAGGCCTATATACTTATTATATATATATATAAATATAAAATATATATATATATATATATATATTATGTATATAATATATATAGGCCTATATACTTATTATATATATATATATAAATATAAATATATATATATATATATATATATATATATATATATATATATATATATATATATATATATATATATATATATATATATATATATATATATATATATATATATATATATATATATATATATATATATATATATATATATATATATATATATATATATAACAAGGTAGGTCACCTCCTCCGTGACTTTTTAACCA
Organism: Chiridota heheva; assembly: GCA_020152595.1. Taxonomy (NCBI): domain Eukaryota; kingdom Metazoa; phylum Echinodermata; class Holothuroidea; order Apodida; family Chiridotidae; genus Chiridota; species Chiridota heheva. Next base: position 388,495 of record JAIGNY010003432.1, read on the forward strand.
TATGCTTAAATGAAAATTCCTTTTTTTTGACCATTTGCGAATCTTAATTACATTTTTTACTCAACTCACATTTGCCGGAGACTCCCTTCTTCGTTTATAAGCCACAGTTTTTTTTGTTTTTGAGGAGATGTACAAATGATGAATTTTCTACCCCATTACAGTCGTGACAGTGTAAATTCCCAACAATTTTCTGCAAACGAAAGAAATGTTGCGATGATGTCATGAAGAAGTAGCACTTCACCAGGGGCTTGAACCCTTAAGATTCAACCCCTTGGCCCAAATGTTGCTGTGACTGCATGGTGCCTCCAACTAAGTCATTTTTTAACCTTTGAACTAGTGTTGTAGCATATCTTTGTGCCCTCCCCCCTCCCCTAATATAGAACATGTTCTCAAACCTATGGTTCCCCTCCCCTATCAATCTTTAAAATAGATTTTTAAAAATGTTGGATGACCACAATGGTGATGACATGATTTGTCCGACTCTTGTCTAGTCTTTCCAGCAAGATGTACCGACTGGGCTCCACAGCTGCAGGCCGTGCTACAAAGTTATAATAAAAAGATACAAGCACAAATGAACGGGGAATGAGTACGGACAATAGGGGGCAAAGGCCACATGAAAACAAACCCCATAACAGTCAGAGGACACACAAGTGAAAACGTGAACACAAAGGAGTCGTTTCAGACCAGAAAAAAGGACTAGGCCAAAGATTAAGCTAAATAAGATTTGCCAAAAATGGGCCTTTTACTTAAAGCTGATAGATATTCGAGAGGATCAAGTGTTCTTCATTGAAACAAGTCTTAATAAAGTGTTTATCAATGGTGAGACGGTTTTTACAATAATTGCTAAGGAGTAAATCAATACGAGATTAAACGTTGGGGAGGGAGGGAAGGCCAACAAGTGCAAGTGGTGAAACCCAACGAGATATGTGGAAAATTATTTTGAGAGTGTTTGTTTGGATTTGCTCCAGTTTTAGACGATTAGTGTTGGAGAGTCAAGGGAAGACAATAAAGGAATAATCAATAAGTGAGCGAATGAGGCTAATATATAATAAAATTAAGGTTGTAGAAGGTGGAGCTCTGGGATTGTAAGCAGTCCCACAGATAGTAAACAATTGAGAAGTGCGGACTTTGAGTTCTTTATTCAAAATATCGAAATGCGGTTCAAAATTAGATTTAGTATCAAAGGTGATATCCAAAAACTTAAGTGAATTATAATTCGGTATAACAGTATCATTAAAAACTAATATCGGAATAAAATCTGGATGGCGACTGGAGAAAACAATAGATGGGATTTGGAAGGATTAAGGGAGATTCTCCATTTACTGCACCAGAATTAAAGAAGGTAAACGTAATATTGCAAATCGTCCCTGGCAGCAAGAATATTTTGGGCCGTGGACCAGACAGCCAAGTTGTCCGCATACTGAGAAATATGAATGTAGTCAGATTTGGGGTTCGGAATGGCGTTAACAAAATTAAAAAAAAGCAAAGGACTAAGTGTGCTACCCTGATGGGTGCCCTCATCACAACCAAAAGATCAGAATAAACATTTTTAATTTTAGAGCTAATTTGTCTGTTGGATATAAAATCTGCAATTAAGCGAATAAATTTTACTGGAAGGGAAGTCTTGTTGAGTTTAAAAAGTAGACCATTGTGCCATAACTTATCGAAAGCCTTTTCGGCATCGAAGAGGGCAGTAAACACAAAATTTCTCTTCAGGTAGGTTTAAAGCAATATGGTGAGACAACTTGGCTATCTGATCTGTGGTGCTAAAATTTGAACGGAAACCAGAAATTAAAGAAATTAATATCGTTGAGATAAATTGTGAGCCTAGAACAGATGACCCTCTCGAGAAGTTTGCTTAGAACAGAAGATAGTGTAATGGGTCTATAATTATTAGGTTTAGAATAATCCTTCCCTAGCTTGGGTATGAGAATAATCATTCTGATAACTATTTCCTTCTCTACAACTCATTCACACCACTGGCAGTAAACTAAACCAAGGCTTCATCATATTCTGTATATGACCACCACAATGTGACCACATATTTTGTAAACAAATTCCTAATTGGAACCTGAGCATGTATTGTGGTAGCATTGAAAGTTTTCCAGATAATGTCTGGATTTTATCAGATTAGTCTTCTGTCAGTGCATGCCTTTCTCTCAGCATGGATCACAGAGCTGTGATGGTCGTACAGAATCTGCCGTTGTATATCGCGGACAAAATGCAGCTGAGAAGTTCCTTGAGGCTTTGCAGCAGGAAGAAACTAAGATCAAAGCAGTTCTGGCAAACCCTCGACCTATGATAATCACCAGAGAGGATTGGCGCACACACCAGACAGCACAGGATTGTCATATATGTAAAAAACCTCTACATGGTGACTCTGTCTGCAACCACTGCCATATCACAGGTAAGTACAGAGGTGCTGCGCAATTTGAAGTTGCGCCTGAGCTCCAAAACAACCACAATCCCAGTTGTATTCCATCACCTGTAGGGTTATGACTCTCATTTGATCATGCAAGCCATCAGCAAAGTGGAAGAAAAGATAACCTGCATCCCCAACAACATGGAGAAGTATATATCCTTCTACCTAGGTCAGTTGAGGTTCATCGATAGTGCACAAGTCCTGCTTTGGATAAGCTGGTTGCGGCTAACCTCTCTGTTGACTTCCGTATTACAACTGAATATGAAACGAATGATAAAAAGAGACAATTGTTATTGTGTAAGGGGATTTATCCCTAGGAGTATATGGATTCCTGGGAACGGTTTGGGGAGTGCTTACCTTCTCAAGATGCCTTCTATTACAAGCTTACGGAGGAACATATCTTTAATAAGGATTATCAACATGCGCAGGAGGTTTGGGGGGCATTCGATTGTGATACTATGGGAGATTATCACAACCTATACCTGCGGACTGATGTGCTTCTATTAGCTGATGTCTTCAAGATATATCGAAAGACTTACTTGCGGCAGTATGGTCTGGATCCAGCACACTATTATACAAGCCCTGGATTGTTTTGGGATGCACTCTTGAAATATACAGGTGAAGAATTGGAACTGTTAACCGACTATGACATGCACCTGTTTTTTAAGAAAGGTAAGAGAGGTGGTATTTCCATGGTATCCAAGTGCTATGCTAAAGCCAACAACCCTTACGTTTCAGGCTATGACGATTCCAAGCCTAACAATCATATTCTTTACCTAGACGCAAATAACCTGTATGGTTGGGCGACGTGCCAATTAGCACTGCCTATGGGTGGATAAAGTGCCCCCGCTGGATACACTTTTACCCGATGCAGAAGGCACATACTCGAGGTGGACCTTGAGTATCCTCAAGAGCTACACGACGTCCACAATGCATACCCACTTGCTCTGGAACGTATGATGGTTCCAAAGGAGTGGTTGTCAGATTATCAGCAAGGGCATCTAAACTCGTCTACTGATGTTGAAAAGTTGGTTCCCAATCTCTGTGATAAAAAGCGCTATGTTGTGCACTACTGAAATTTACAACTCTACCTCTCTCTAGGTATAAAGCCAACAAAAATACATTGCACAATTCGGCTCAACCAAAGCAAGTGGATGGAACCCTTCATCAGAATGAATACAGAACTCCGCAAGAAGGCCAAGACCAGCTTTGAGAAAGACCTGCACAAGCTGAAAAACAATAGCATCTTTGGTAAAACTATGGAGAATCTGTGTAGCGTGTAGACGTTAAGCTCGTAAGAGCCTCTGAAGATGACAAGCTTTGCCAGTAGATAGCTAGCCCCGTGTTTGCAAGGCATGTGTTATTTGGTGATGATCTAGCTGCCCTACATACACAAACGTCGGCTGATGCATAAATGACCAGTCTACATTGGGATGTGTGTCCTGGACCTGAGTAAAGATCTGATGCACAACTTTTATTATAACAACCTGAAAGAGCAATATGGGGAGCGGTGCAATCTTCTCTATACGGATACGGAGAGTCTTCTGCTTGAAATCCAAACCTAGATGTGTATGCTGATATGAGTTCTGAGTCACACCTCTATGACATGAGTGATTATCTGACAGACCACCTGCTCCACAGCACCACGAACTAAAAGTGGCTTGGCAAAATGAAAGACGAATGTGCTGGAGTACCCATTAGCGAGTATATAGGACTTTGACCTAAAATGTATTCTATCCTGAAGGAAGATGGAGGCGAGATCCGAAAAGCAAAAGACGTTAAAAAGACATCAGCAGTACAAAAAAGCACTATATGAAAGCAAGACATTTCGACATGGTATGAATCTAGAAGTGAACACCACATTATCTATAGCATGCGAAAGAATACAAATTCCTTGTCACCTCTCGATACCAAGCGCTGGGTCGTGAGTGGATTGCACATCACTATGGCCTTTGGCTACAGGGATTAAACATAAAAAAGGTAAAACGAAAAGAAAAAAAATGAATAAAGAATAAAAGATCTTTTTCTGTCATAAATTTTCAAGATATGGGTAGTGGGCCAGTGCAATTAGTGAAATCAAAAAATAATAAAAAGCAACATAAAAAGTGCGCCAGAAAAAATGACTTAAAAAGTGCGCCAGAAGCCCCCTTTTGTATACTACTGGATCATTAGTGTTAGGCTGCATAGGAAAAACCTCAAATTTTGTTGAATTTTGATTCTTATTCAAAAACTCTCCCATCCCTAGTCATGAAACTATTAGAACCTGCAAGATGAATTCATTAGCAATTCATTCCCTCCAAAAAAAAAAAAACAACCTCTTTCCTAAAGATGCAAAATTGGGGAGAATTGGAAGCTGTTTTGAAAGCCATATTAGACCCTCGAACTTGAATCAATTCTACGGAGAGCAGCCAGGTTCTGTATGGCAGACTACTCTTATAAATCTATTGTCACTAGCATGCTTCATAAATTAGATTGGTTCCTGCTAATAACAAGAAGAAGGAACACCCGTCTAAAAATGCTGTATAAAATCAATAACAGTCTTGTCGCCATTGATAATGATAACCTGATCCCAAACGCAAGAATTAATACAAGAAATAACCATGATCTGAATTTCCACATTCCTTATGCTAAAAAGAATGTTTATAAATACTCCTTCTTTCCTCAAACACTAAAAGATTGGAATGCTTTACTATCGGACATGGTACATGCACCAAGTCTAAACTGTTTCAAAGCTAAACTTGCTAAGCTTGTTAATTGATTTTTATTTTTATTATTATTTTTTTTCCTCATACTTTTGCTACGCTCGGTTGAAGTTCATGTCCTCTAAAAGGTTTTTTGCCGACTTAACCTATTCAGATTCAGATAGACTTAAAACAGCCGTTTGTTTGAAGCCTCTATCAAATTTATTGAGATAACTAATTAATAAATGACTAAATAACAGTTATGATTTTGAAATGGTATTTTCACTCTAAATTTCAGATTTGTTTATAATCTGATGTTAATAAGTATGATTTTACTTGATTTTGGTAATAAAAAGCAGCTGGAATTTCATTTTTAAGTCCTCAAAAAGTGTCTCAAAATTTTCCTGATTTTGCACCTAAGGATGTAACTTTTGGAATATTTTTTTTGCAGGGGATGAAAAGTTAATGTATTTATTTTGCTATTTTTAAGAGTTTCATGACCAGGCATGCAGTAGATTTTGAATAAGAATGAATAATCAGGAAATTTTTAGGCTTTTTCAGTGCAGCCTATTAACACTATGGTTGCCATTTCGAGTGTGGCCTATAGGCCTAAATTGTTTTGGGTAAACTATTTGAACGTTCCGCAACTGATCCAAATTTCAACCACTGTGTGTTAAAACATGCTTAAATACCCAGCAGGTGTACCAGTAAAATGTACAATGTCCGATCGTCGTAAAAATTGATATAAACTTTAATATTTTTTATTCTTAAATTCACAATCAACTTATGTAGCATCTAGTGAAAATGGAGTTTATTAACAATTGGTAATAGTAACAATTTTGTCCGGGTAACATTTAGGGTGGTTGAAATTTGCGGGTAAATTTACAAACGAGAAGTTACAACAAGTAACAACGTACGTGTGTAGGATGCTCAGAAAAAATATCATCATTGGTGGTACCTCACTGAAATTTACTGTTTACCAATATTTAGTACGTTAATTGTTTCAACGTGGAGTTCTGAATTATTTCTTTTTGTTAAACTTCTTACTTATTTGTTCCTTGTCTTTCCCATTCATGATACTGTGGTAGGCCTATTTCTAAAGTATCTATAAACTTATTTTTGCATATGTTGTTATCATTGTAGGAGTGCATAGTACAGAATTGTGTGTTTCATCATTTTTTAGGAATTTTTGTAATGATACTACTGCATAGGCTGAGGAGCACCATGTTGTTTTGGTATTCTACTTTTAAACACAGAAAATGAAAAGAAAAAAAAAAATCGCCTTGGAGTTCAATATGAAAATCAAGCCAACACAAAAAAGGGGAAAGTTCTGAAAGCCATCTTAACTTTGTCTACAACCTCTATCAAATTCAGTGATGCAACTATTTTTAAACGACAACAATATATGCCTGCGTTTTTGTGAATGGTAGATTTGCGCATGAATGTAAATAATTGGATTAACTTTATAACAAAATAACTGTATTTTCATTTTTAAGGCATTTCATCAACTTCAAAGTCTTCAATTCAAAAAGTATCTTAAATTGTCTCTTTTCAATCATAAAGTGCCATTAAACACAATTTACAAACAAACACTCTTTTCAATCATAATTCATACAAAAGAGAATGTTTTGTAACATTATTATTTTTTGCCAGGAATAGATTTGTGTATTGCCACACTTGAAATAGCAAGCATACGGGGTACAGTACAAAGTGTTATGATTACATTGGGAATTAAAACAAATTTGTTAAAGGATTAGTTGAGTGGTCAGGAAAGTTCATCCCATATAAAAGAGGACCTCAAAAGAAACAAAATGGTGAAGAAACCATTCTATTAAGGAGATATTTAAGTTTACAGTTTTGTATAATTTGTGTAAAAATGACTGAAATTAGACTAGTTGTGACTTCAGATTCCTTAAAGTCTCTATGTATTCTATCACATTTCCCCCGGAGATTTTGTGGCTTAAAGACCATTAGATATGTCAGGTTAGTGGTAAAATATAATCTAGTAGAGGTAGTTATGATTTATCACCTGAAATTTTTTTCAGGAAAACTAATTCAATTAGTAATGAATTTAAATGAATTTTCTTCAAAATACATTAAAGGATTAGTTAAGGGGTCAAGCAAGTTTTCCTTTATGAAAGAGGACTTCAAAAGAAACGAAATGGTGAAGAAAGCATTCAAAAATCTTATTCCGTTTAGGAGATATTTAAATTTAAAGTTGGGTATCATTTGTGTAGAAACGACCAAAATCAGACTAGTTGTGACTTCAGATTTCTCAAAGTCTGTATGTATTCTATCATATTTTGTCCTGTGATTCTGTGGCTTAAAAACCATGGGATACCACATGAAGAAAGTTTGAGCTTAAATAATTTAAATAGTGAACAAATTAAATAAACTTTCTTTAAAAAACATAAAGACTTTGAGGAATCTGAGGCTGTGATGTCACAACTACAATCTGCATCAAAATACTTGACAATTTTTCCCCTCCCCCTGTTTCAATGTTGTTCGTTTCTCAGCATGCCAAAAAGGAGACACAAAGGAGAGCTGAAACCACGGTTTACAATGAATCCCACTATATTATTCTTCCCCTGAAGCCTTTGTTCCTCGGCCAGTGCTAGGAGTTCCGTCTCATTCTTTATGTTTTTCGCTCTGATGATCTGCGAACCATCAAAAGCCGAAAGTCTCCTCTTTTTTGTTTTATTGTTAGGTGGTGTGCCTTGGGCCCCTTCTTTTCGTTACGGCTCGCCTCCATTGTCCGTGGAATTGAATCTGTCAAGTCCGGGTGCCCGTCAGACTGGAAAAAGGCGTCGTCGCTTTTCATTACGTACCGCCATGCTGAATAGTAATTATAACGTGGGCATCGGAAAAGTGTACAGTCACTGCATGCCGATCATGCAAATACTGTTTCACCTGAAGCCACCGATGCCGTGTCTGTAACTTGAGGGCAAGGTGGTAGTGCATGCCACCACTAGCATGTTCTTCCCGACAACACACCCAGTGCTTTACTTTGCCGCCGACAGACTCAAACGCACTTCCAACTATTCGGGCAAAAACATTCCTGTCCTTTACTTTCCCAACGTCCGCTTGGCTGTAGGTTATCAGATACACCATTCTAGCGTTTCTTGGGCCCAGTTTCTGATCTAAACTTGTCCCTCGGTGTCATCAACATTTGGAAGAAATTTAGCCATGTTTTCCATGCATGTGTCAATTTGTTTGAAGACTAACATTGGTAGTTGTATTTTAAGCGCCTAAAGTGTCTCATGCCCTAAAACACCTAATATACAAATTACTTACACACATTCCTTGCATTGCTTCTGCATTTATATTTTATTTCGTATTATGTTGTTATTATTAAACCATTGGGTCAGCAATAGGCTTCATTATGATTATGATGCGACTGAAAGTACAGATTTACGGAAAAATGATGAAAAAAACCCCATTCCAAAAAGAACCCCTAGTTTCCCTTAAAACTCAGACTGTCTGACAATCCGCGTCAAAATACTTGACACTTTTTCTCCTCCCCCCTGTTTCAATGTTGTTCGTTTTTTGGCATGCCAAAAAGGAGACACAAAGGAGAGCTGAAATTTAATTTTAACATTAAAAAGGGGTAGAAGGGGAATGAAAAAGGTGTCAAGTACTTTTGTCGCGGATTGTAGTCTGATTTCAGTTGTTTCTACAGATTGATACCAAAATTAAACTTGAATATCTCCTTAACGAAAAAAAGATTTTTGAATGCTTTCTTCACCATTTTGTTTCTTCTGAAGTCCTGTTTCATAGAAGATGAACTTGCTTGACCATTGAACTAATCTTTTAACAATGGTTAGAAATGTGAGGATGAGGGCACCAACATTCTACCGTAAACTTACAGTCATTTCTAAATAGATAAGACAGAACTGTCAAATTGAATACCTCCTTTACGGAATAAGATATTGAAGTAGTTTTTCACCATTTTGTTTTTACTAAACTTATCTTTCTTATAAGATGAACTTGCTTGACCACTGAACCTTTCAATTTTGCTGCTTTTATTAAACCTCAGTCTCACACACCTGGTCATAAAACTCATAAAAAGAATTGAAAGATAAATTCCTTTCAAATCTATTAAGTGTGACCATACATGGTATAACTTTCATCCAATCAGGAAGCCTGTTTGTGTCACATAAAAATGTATTCAACCAATCAGATTACAGTATTTGTTTTCATGGCATTACAAAGGTTTTCTTTAGGTTAATCTGTCATTTTCTGTCCTATTGTAAATATTGCTGTAAAGTTACAAAGTGTTTGTGTTAAAGGAATAGTAGGCCTAGATTTGTTTGAACTTTTATCAAATTAAGCATTTCCCCCTCCCTAAAAAAAAAAAAAAAAAAAAAAGTGAACAGAAGTTGTAGTTTATACATGTGTAGAAAATGTAGGTTTTTAACTTGGTTAATGTATGTATATCTTACAATTTAAAAAGCAATTTGACAATAAGTTGTGAACATTTGCTGACAATATAGTGCAGGTACAATTGCATCCACACAAAGTAAAATAATGGAAATTAGAAGTACTACACTTTTTGGAAACTATGCACTATTAGTGTTTTAACACAGAATACTACCATTTAATCATCTCTGATTCAAAATGACAATTTCAGGTGCAACATTACTCAATGGGATTCAGATGACCCAGTTCCAACAGATGAAATCTTAGCCAATGTGCCTGGGATTGATGGTCTTTACTGCCTCCTGACAGACAAGATTGATAAAGCTGTGTTTGAAGTTGCAGGTTTGTTACCAAGAACACATGCAGAATGTTCATAAACATCTATAAGGGGGGGGGGGGGAGGTAGGTGAGTGAAGGGTGGGCAGGTGAATGGGGTGAGGGCTGTTCAGTGTGATTCTCTAGCTCTTTTTGATATTTAAAGTATGGCTATTTTAGAATTTAATAAGATACTTGGAATATGAATCAATTACTCCAAATATTTTAAGCACAACAAAAATGCATCCTTTTACATGCAATATTCATGGCTCCTTGTTACTCAATTCTTTTTGACAAGTTGTGTTGGCTTCTTGTGTATTTGTGTGTAAGAAGGGAGGGGGGGGGGGCAAACATTGCTGCATGTCAATAATTTTGAACATAACAGATCAAGAGCCCCAGCTAAAGTTTTAGCTCTACACCACTGATAATGCCAAAGTGATGCTATATAATAATTTATTCTTTCATTGACATGCAAGTCAGGGGCTTTCAATGGATAGAACTAAAATAGGTATTTTATTTATAAAGAGTGGTTTCATATTTTTACTGAGTAGGATAATAACTTCCTTTGTTGTCTTGTAGTATATAGAACCACTTCACTCCATGAAGATACTTTTAGGCTTGTAGTAAAATGTGAAAATTTAAAACAAATAAAAGGAAATGCTAGTGCATCCTTCAAAACCTCAGGTAATTTGTAGTCAGAATTTCCTCTACCTCCATTACTGCATATTTCTCTCAACAGTAAGCTTTAAAAACAGCTCTGTTCTTGTACTTGTAAGTGGTTATATTTTCTATCAAAGAAAAATATTTATTTAGCACTTTTCACTGGAAACCATTTAAAGTTGTTAATGTGATAGACTTTTCTTCAAGATATATCAGTGATTTGTTGCCAAATCTCATAATTTGTGTTGCATTTGTATGTTTCACAATTGTAGACATTTCTCTCTTTTATGACATGCACAATGCATGGGCGGAATGTAGGAAAATCACAAGGAAGGGGTTCTGGTTATTAATTGCAATTTTGCAAAATGATTAGACTTGGATACATTTTACAATAGCACTGTGGCATTTGGAATAATGAAAACTTTTTGGGAGGGGGTTGGGGGTTCCAACCCCTCAAACTCCCATGTAGATCCATCCCTGTGGTGGGATAGAATTACATATTTTAAGCATCTCGGTTAGTTAATAGTTTTAAACATAACAATTGCAAAGTTTTTTCATAGTTGCTGTAAAGATTTCTCAATGTTCTTTTTCTACCTAGGTCCGCAGCTGAAGGTTGTGAGTACTATGTCGGTTGGTTTTGATCACATTAGCCTTAAAGAATGCAAAGAAAGGTAAAGGTTTGTATGATCTATTCAGTTTTAGTCTGTACTAATTATGACTCATTCCCCCCTTTCTTTTAACCCTTGCTAATCCTCCTTTCCTTCTCTCTACCCTCTATCAAATTTACATTTTTCTTTTTTTTTTCTTTATACTAGCACCATGAATTTTTCATACCCTCCTGGCACATTTGACTTCTGACTGTTGTGGTGCCGTTATACCTTGGCAAACAAACAAACTACTTATAATGAATTTCTTTAGTTGTTGCAATTTGTTCTGTTTCAGTCTGTTGAAATCTTATTATTAATTCATCTGCTAGTATAAGGAACATGTCCCCTAATATTTTGCTTGAGAGACAATATACTTGTATAACCCTTAAAACTTTTTGTTGGAAAGAAAAGTTTGTATTCCGTCTTTAAAAACATAAATGCTTTAGTATGTGTTTGCCTAAAAAACTACAAATGTCATCACCATTCAGGCTGGAAACTGCCATCGTTCTTACAGCTACATTTCCATCCCACTAGAGGTTGCGTTATAATTTTTTGTCTGGTGTATTTGGTTACGACAAGCCCTTGATTCCGGCGTATTTTGTAAATTTACTGTCGTATGTACTGGGCACTGCGTAATGTACAGGGCACTGTGCGTTAGCGAAGCTTGCAAGTATATTGTTAACCCACACACTTGTGTAGGCGTGCCTCACTAAAGTGAATGAAAATTGCGCTTAAAATACCAAAAACATTAAATAATCGGACTATTATTATCATAAAAAAATATTAAGAAAAAGTTCATACTTAATCCTTGTATAATGTTAATTGTTGAATCATGAAATTTGGGTTAACAATCCAAAATAAAATAGAAAAATACTTTTGTTTAATATGGTAGCAACAATGTGTTTACAGGATGTACATGAAATCAGGGATTTGTTATTTGGGATAAATAATCTCTGGTGAAATGGTATTGTAGCAGTATAAGCAAATATAAATGTATTTAACCCTATGAATTATAACAAAAGAATAGTGAAAATAGGCTGAATTTAAGAAAATCAGTATTGACATCATGATACACCAAGGTTCTAATTATCAAATCCCTACATACACTGAGTGTATTCAGTTGCCTCAAGAAGCCCTGTCGTCACTAAATATTATTCATTTTATCCTGAATTTGATATACAATTAAGATTCCCATGTAATTTGAAGTATATACTGTTTGTTATTTTAAAGAAACACGTTATCAGGGTTTTCAAGGGTTTGTGGCTATTTCGTGCGAATGCCATTTCATATTGTATCATGGAAGTATACAGTATGTGCATGCTGCGCTGACATGCGAGATTACGATACAGATGTAAACAACACCACGTGACTGCACATTGTCCAATCATAATATGGATCGTATGATATTAGCGAAATCAACATGGTTTCTCTGGAAATAGGTGCAAAACTTGCAAACCCCTGACCGGATTCCTCTGATTTTCATGCTTATTTTCATAGATTTAGATAGAAAAGGAATTTTTCTATCACATATGTAAAGATCGTGTGGGCCCAAGACTGGAAATATGTTTTGTGACCACTTTTTTTGGCACTCGTTTTTTTCAAATATCAAATCGTTAAAAACCCCTCTGATTTTCATTATTTTTTGCTCGAATTATATCTTCAAATGTTTAATGGATAGTATTTTCAAACCTTTATCTGCCTAAATTTCATGTATTGATAACGTTTTTTGTCATAACAAAGCTGTAATCACCTTTGAAAAACAGCATGTTTTAGCTCATTATATATTCAAAAATCCGAGTGGGCGGAATACGCACAGAAGAGAATAAGTGACTTTTCGCGAGACTGGGAACTGACTGTCATGCATCCATGTTTCGTCAGTTTGGTTCATTCATTCATTTCCAGAACTTGTCGAATCTTCAATGTTCTCGTTTTCAGAACTCGTTGAATCTATAATGTTCTCGTTTTCAGACCCCGTAGAATCTATATTGTTCTCGTTTTCAGAACCCGTAGAATCTATAATGTTCTCGTTTTCGAAACTCGTCGAATCTATAATGTTCTCAGTGTTGATGTCATGCATGTATGCATGACTGGAAGTGCTATGAATAATATTGCTGCAAATATTGGCTAAATAATCTGATTTGATACCTCATTAATTACATCTTATTTTCAATCATTTGCAACTTAGGAATATTCTTGTTGGCTATACCCCTGAAGTATTAACAGATGCCACTGCTGAATTGACTATTGGTCTGCTTTTAGCAACATCACGGCGACTCATTGAAGGGGTCCAGGAGGTTAAGAAGTAAGTTATGTATTATGCAACCTGTAATTGTAGTGTTATCTTAGGTTGCATACATTTTACCCTGAGCTATCAAGTTCAAATGAATACTGTTCAAGTATTTGCAGGCAGTATTATGTAAAAGGTACATCACATTGCCTTAGACAAGGTGGTAAACATTGATAATAGCTGGCTGAGGTAGATATAATTAAGATTAAGAAAAGTGAGCTATTTTGACAGGCAGGGTGGGCTTTTTTCAGGCTCTGGAGATGGACAGGAATTTGTATAACATGCCAACCTGCAAGGCTTGGTTGGCATTCTCAGATTCCCATCACTAGGTTAGTGGGCTGGGTAACTTCCTTAGGAGTACCTTAGGTATAGACCTCCAAAGCAGAAGACTTAGGGTGTGCTAAAACATTTCAGCATATGGAAAGATTTATGGTTCCTATGCGATAGCATCAGGAACCTATGGGGTTATGATGGTGTGTGTGTGTGTATGTTTGTGACAGCCAGCTCATAAACGCGATATCTCAAGAACGATACACTGGATTCATGTCATATGTAGTACACAGATATCCCATGGTCCGTAGATGTGCCCTATTGTTTTTAGTAGTGATATCATGCATATTGATTAGTAGGTGGGGCTTAATGTAAAAATCGTGAAATGTTCATATTTTAACGACCATATGTCTGTTTTGTTTCATATTTGGGATAATTATGAGGTTAGCTGATGTGTACATGTTCAGGATGCAAAAACATTGAATTTCATTAGTATGCATAGTGGGCGGGGCTTAATATGAATTTGCCTAAAAGAGCTTCTAAACTCAGTTTCTCAAGAATGGTAACGTGGATTTATGTCATATTTGGTACACAAATAACCCATGGTCTGTAGAAGTGCCCTATTGTTTTTGTTGTGATATCATGCATATCATGCATATTAATAAATGGGAGGGGCTTAAATTAAAAAACTTGAACAAATGTTAAATGTGCAACTGTACGTCCGTTTTGTGTCATATTGGGCATGATAATTTTGTTGGTTATTGTGTACATGCTTATGTTATCAGCAGATGCCATTAATATGCATGATGGGCATGGCTTAAAGTGAAAGTGCTAAATGATGGAAACACCATACCGTACTCCCATGAACGATACATCAGATTTATGCTATATGAGGTATACAGATGGGTGATGGTCTGTACATATGTTCTAATGTTGTGGTAGTGAATATAAATGGGCAAGTGGGGCTTACTGACAAATTCTTGCAATAGGATAAATGAGCATTCGTTTTTGCATCATACTTGCTATAATAATGTTGTTAATTTTTGTGCAAATTGCTATTGTCAACATTTTTATTGATCTTAATGGTGGGTGTGGTTTATCGGTTCTCATGCGAAGCATTATGCGAACCTATGTAATGGCGATTACATCCGTCCGTCTGTCCGACCGTCCACAGATTTGCCCTGAGATTTCCTCAGAAATGTTAAAGTTTTTTGAGAATTCCTCAGAAAATGTTAAAATTTCTTCAGAGTTCTCAGAAAAAGTTAAAGTTTCTTCAGATATCATTATGGAAGGTTAGAATTTCCTTATAAAATGTTAAGAGAGAGTTGAACACACAATCACAATGACGGGATCGTCGCCTGCGTATTCGGTTATGATAGTACAAATGCTATCACGAAACGCTTAATACGACCCGGACGAGAACACAGGTACGACGTATGGACAGACATAACATCGACAACCAAGTCAATGTCCACGGCCTTTGATAACCAGTTGTGGTGCACTGGCGTGTCTACCCACCCCAGGATTGAACCCGGGGCCTCGTGGTCTGTAGACAGGTATGATAACCGCTACACCACAGTAGGTAGATTAAAATGTTAAAGTTTTTCAGAGATACTTAAGACATGATTGAAGACTAGTTTCCTTAAAAAGTCTACAAAACATTTGATATTTTCTTAGAGGATAACTGTAAAATGATATAATTTTCCAATATTCTTCAGAGATCATCAAGTCTCTCTTGTAGCACTTGAGATTTAAAATCATTAAAATTCTTCCAAATATTTGGGCACCAACAGTTGTATCAGGCATGATTATTAAACTCCACCTTTATTATTGTGCTCATTTGCATAAAGTTGCTACAGTATATGACCTGACCAGACTTGTTTTAATTTAGTATGCTTATTCAGGGAGTGTGACAGGATGTGATTGCATATGGACATAGGAAGGGATGCCATGTGGGACATGGATGTGGGCCATGAGGGACATATGATATAATATTTACCATGTTGTATACTCCAAGGGCTATATCAGGCATGATTATTTGACTCCACCTTTTTTTCTTATTCAACACTTCATTTGCATATAAGTTATTATATGAACTGACACTCTCATACATAGTATGCTCAATCAGGGACTGTGATAGCTAGGATGAGACTTCTTATGGAGCCTATGGGAAGTCATGTGAGACATAGGGTGGGATGCCATGTGGGACATGGGGTGGGATGCCATGCGGGACATGGGGTGGGATGCCATGTGGAACAAGGTGGAATGCCACGTAGGATATGTGGTGGAATGCCATGCAGGACATAGGGTGGATTGCCATGGGATGGAATGTCATGTGGGACATGGGATGTCATGTGGGACATGGCGTCCCACCCCATTTCAACAAGTCATTTGCATATAATTTATTATATTAACTGACACTTTCGTACATAGTATCCTGGACTGTGATAGCTAGGATGAGACTTCTTATAAAGCCTATGGGATGCCATGTGGGACATGGGGTGAGATGCCATGTGGGACATGGCGTGGGATGCCATGTGGAACAGGGTAGAATGTCATGTGGGACATGGTGGGATGCCAGGAGTAACACAGAGTGTGACATAGGTTGGAATGCCATGTGTGACATAAGGTAGGATGCCATGTGTGACATAGGGTAGGAGGCTATGTGGGACATAGGGTAGGAGGCCATGGGGAAATGGGATGTGATGCCATGTGGGACATGGGATGTGATGCCATGTGGGACATAAAGTAGGATATCATTGGGAGTGATACCATGTGGAACATATGGTGGGATGCTATGTGGAACATCAGGTGGGAAGCCACTGATGCGGGACACAGGGAGGGATGCCATGTGGGACATAAGGAGGGATGTCATGTGGTACATTTGGTTGGATTTATGTGGGACATAGCGTGGGATGCCATGTGGGACGTATGGTGGAATGCCATGTGGGACATGGTGGAATGCCATGTGAGACACTGTATGGTGGAATGCCATGTGGGAGATATGGTGGAATGCCATGTGGGACAAGGCATGGGATGTCATGTGGGACATGAGGTGGGATGTCATTTGGGACATGGGATGTGATCAATGTGGGACATAGGGTGGAATGCCATGTGGGACATGGGGTGGGATGCCATGTGGAAGATATGGTGGATTGCCATGTGGGACATGAGATGGGATGTCATGTGGGACATGGGGTGGGATGCCATGTGGGACATGGGGTAGGATGCCATGTGGAACATGGGGTGGGATGCCCTGTGGGACATAGGGTGAGATGCCATGTGGTACATGAGATGCCATGTGGGACTTAGTGTGAGATGCCATTTTTATAATTGGCTGGGTCATATAATATGGGTGTCAATTTGCATGGGTATGCGAATTATGACGGTATTTACCGTTCTGGTTAATAAATATCCTGGAGCAAATATTTCATAATATACAATGACATGACATTAAGCACAAATTTTGCAAATCAATCAGCTTATAAAAAAGAAGCATCGGAACTACAAAACCGTTTGGTTCTGGTTAGTTGTCTGCTCAATCATGCATCACATATTTTAATATATTAAAAATTCTTCAAACTTTGAGGGGGGTTTACTTGGAAATTGAAAGCGTCATTTCCAAAATTGTCCATGAGTCGTTTAGCTTAAGATGTCCATGACCTTCAAAGATTATGTAAATATATATACTGATATTAAAAGAAATTATATTTTCCTTAAAAAAACATGGCTGAGAATTTGAGCAGACATCCTATGTTGATACAATACCTGATAGTTATTTCTATAACATGTCATTATTGGAAGCCTGGAAACACAAAGTATATAGTGTAAAAATGAAATGTTGGGCTATATTCTTAAACTTCACTGAATCTTGCAAATGGCATTGTATGTTTGTTTGTTTGATGAGGGCTTAACGGCATCACGACAGCAATGGTTAAATTGTGCCTGAGAGGTTGGATTATTCCAGAGGTAGGAAGAAGCGGGTGGGAGGGGAGGACTTAATATGGTTGTAGAGGGAAGTGTAATGAAGATAGGAGATGATTTTATCTGGAGGGTTTTTCTGGAAGAGCTTGGCTATTGAGTTGTGGGGGGGCGAGGGAAGCTCTGGGAAGTTTGGCTTCAGTGTCCCTGGTGTAGTGCACCAGGAGATCCCCAGATCTGAGGGTAGAGATCTTGGGGAGGGTACTGACAAGGCCGTGGAACCACTTGTGTATGAGAAAAGTGAAAACTCTTTTGAAACTTTTTGGTTTATTGGTGGCCTGTATGATTATAATTTTGGGGACTGGGGCTGAAGAATGGTCAATGGAGGTGGCAGGTGGGTCACAGGGTGGGGAGGGAGGGTCAAGGTCAAGGCATAAGTGTTTTGTAATGATGGAAAAAAAACAAGGACCGAGAGACTCAAGGCAACTAGAAAAATAATCGTGGAACTACTATAGGAGAACACTGTATAGGTATTGATCAGGGCATGAAAGTCTAGTCACAACGGAAGGGAAATAAAAAACGAACAGTCTCACTGAAAGCAGATACCCATCCACAGAGAGAGAATCCTGGAAAATGAAGATACAATACAAAATTTAGGTGGTAAAGTGCAAGGTAAAGTGTATCAGAATGAAAATTTTGGGAGAAAAGAATAGAAGTCGTGTTGCTCTCAACACGTCACACTTGACATTGTATAAAATAGATAAGATGGAACGATAAAAAGCTCAACTAACAAATGGAATATAATAACCTAAAGCAAAGGAATTAAAAGACAAAAATGGAACATGCTGTTTCTGAGTTATTTGAAATTTGTATTATTTACTTCTAGTTATACCTTGCCTTAAATGCTATAAATATGCAATCTGGTCACATGACCTGATTCTAACGCACTTCTAACTGACCTTAAAAAGGTAGTTACCAGCCCAGTCCTGACCTCCCTATAACCTCTACTAACCCTCACTCTTTTTCAGCACGTTGTTTTCACAACATCGCTAGAACTGGTCAAATTTTCTTTTAATAATTTAACCTTTTTCTAACAATTTTCTCCTTTGCAGCTTCTACCAGGCAGGTTTTTACACTGCTCTATCTTATCCAGTTTGCCTTTTCAAGTCTTCTAAAGTAAGACGAAGTAGCCATGGGTTCGGGATTTTTTCAGTCCGACTCACAGGACTTTCAAGTGTAGCCTACACTTAGGATAGAGTATTTTTGTCTCCATCCGTACAAAGCCGGTGGCTAGTTCGAGAGAGTTCCACTCTCGCAGTGGGTGTTTTTAGGCCCTAGAGCACCAAGTGGGCCTGTCTAGTGGACCTCTTGCCCCTGGGTTTAAGTGTTTTTCACCCTCGCCCTTCCACAAGGAGAGCCTAGCGTTATACTATGCATTGTATTAACATGTTAAGATATCTTCAGTACAGGTTCTCGTATGCATTAGGTCAGTTTCTTCAATCGATTTTGGCGCATGCGTATTGGGTCGACGTCACCACAGGGTGTCAAGGAGTCGGCCTCTTACAGCTCCAAGGAGCTACAGTTGTTACAAAAGAGCCTATATTTTATCTAACGTTACCAGTACATATAGTGTATTCGTTTTTCTCGCATATTATTAACACAAAGTTTTTAATTTTCAAGCTTGAATTTTGGGGCGTTGGAGAGACCTTGAGGGGGTCTCTCCGACGTCCTCTTCACAGGAGATATAATCTTTTCTCTTGATTTCCACAGATGCCAAGTTACTCAGTACTTCGAGTTTTCCACACACCCCTATGCTATTAAAGAATTAACATTCGGTGCATTTTCTCAGGTTTCTAAAAATTTTCAGATAGAAATTTCTCCGATAACTTTTTTTGATGTACTATTTTGCTATGACTTGCCTCTCTATGTTTGATGAAGGGTTGTAGGTACATCCCCCGTAAGGGCATCTTGGTGTAATTGTATATGTATGCATTCATATATATTTTTATTTTTCTGGAAAATGCCAAGAGGCGATATAAATACATTAGTCTCAGAGTTTTTACTTACGCTACGGCCACCTTCTTGATAAGATTACTGAGTTCGTGAGGCCTGTGTTTGTAGTTTACTGTGTTAACTTTTTCCTGATTAATCCCCTGGAGGCCTCTGACTCGATAGATTACTCAGTCAGTAGTGCCACGGGTGCGGTCTATGAGACGTAAGTTACCTGAGTCTATATATTGATAAGGTAAGTGGCGTCCTAAAGAAGACATCAATTAGACTATAAACTGATAAAATATATACTGAGTTGGGAGCAGTGCCTATTTTTAGTGAGAGTATATAAACCACTATAGAGAAGCGCCCCCTTCTTGATAAGATTACTGAGTTGGGAGCGGCGCCTATTTTTAGTGAAGTATATTATACGTGAGTCACAAGTGATTTCACGGGTCCTTTCTGGTCCATACGGCTTTAGTGATCGGATACATACGGCTCCACGGCCCGTGTTCACGGGTCCGTGACAGATCCGTACAGGTCCATTGGACGGTTCCATAAGGCTCCACGGTCCGTGTTTACGGCTCCGTTGGTTAATTGGGCGGTTCTATACTGCTCCATGGCCCGTGTTTACGGGTCCATTGGACGGTCCCATACGGCTCTAGGCCCGTGTTTACGAGTCTGTACGGTTCCATATGGCTTCACGGCCCATGTTTACGGGTCCGTACGGGTCCATTGGACGGCTCCATGGCCCGTGTTTACGAGTCCATTGGATGGCCAGACGGTTCCATATGGCTCCGTGGCTCATGGCTCTGGTGATCGGATCCGTACGGCTCCATACTTTTGTAACAGGATAACGTACACGTACGATTTATCCGGAAATACACCCACTGGGTACGAAGCTACGTGGTCAGGTGACAAGTGACAATCTTCGCAAGAAGTATAGCACCACGAGAGCTATTTTTTTTTTGGTCCCGTAGCCATTAGCTACACAGTTCCACGGCTGTGTGAACGCCATTAATAAGATTGTCCGCGTTGAACTTTACAGTTCTGCAATTATTTTCACCAGTATCATGGACACGGAGGACAAGTCCCAGAGTGTCGGTGCGTTACGCACCCAAGATGTCCCGCGATGCATAGCATGCAAACATTTCTCTAAACCATACGGCTCCGGTGAACGGGTCCGTACGGCTTCAGAGTTTTGTAATGGGATAACGTACACCGTACGGTGAACCCAGAAATAGACTCGCTAGCTAAGAAGGTACGTGGTCAGGTGGTAAGTGACAATCTTCACGAGAAGTATAGCATCACGAGAGCTATTTTCTTCTTGTCTCTGTAACCATTAGCTACGCAGTTCCACGGCCGTGTAAACTACCTCAGTAAGATTTTCCGTGTTGAACGTTACAGATCCACAATATAACCAGTGAATGGGTCCATACAGTTCCAGAGTTTTGTAACGGGATAACGTACACTGTTCAATAAACCCAGAAATAGACCTGCTAGCTACGAAGCTACGTGGTCAGATGTTAAATGACAATCTTCACAAGAAGCATAGCATCACGAGAGCTATTTTCTTCTTGTTTCTGTAGCCATAGCTACGCAGTTTTGAGACCGTGGGAACTGCCTCAGTAAGATTTTCCGCGTTGAACGTTACAGTTCCGCGATATTTTTCATCCATATCATGGACACGGAGGACAGGTCCCCGGGTGTTGGTGCATTACGCGCTCTAGACGTCCCGCGATGCGTCGCGTGTAAACGCTTCTATAAGTTACGCTCTGGTGATATCAAAAAGAACAAACCTGTGTACACCGCCGTGGACCACTGTTCCGCGAAGGGACCGGTAGGCCCACAAGAGGCGGCGCCCTAAGAAGTTATACGTAAGTTAGTAACCATTCTTACGGCTCGTTGTAGAGCCATTGGATTACTTTTAATGGTCATGGGTCCATACGGCTCCGGTGATTGGTTCTATACGGCCTTGTAAGGGTCCGTAACACAGCCCTGCGGCTCCGTACGGGTCATGGGACGACTCTGTACGGGTCCGTACAGAAAGAAAAAACGTTTGGGTCCCTACAGCTCCGGTGATCGGTTCCATACGGCCCCACAGCTTGTTTCTACGGTAACACAGCCCAACGGCTCCGTACGGGTCATGGGACGGCCCCGTACGGGTCCATACAGTTTCTTAATCAACCAATTTTGGTTCCATACGGCTCTGCGTTTGGGTCTGTAGGGCTCCATAGTTCTGTGGCGGGGTAACGTACAACGTACGTCACACCCGATAATAGACCCTTTAGCTATGAAGCTACACGGTCAGGTGATAAGTAACAATCTTCACAAGGATTTTAGCGTTATGAGAGCTATTTTCTTCTTGTTACCGTAGCCATCAGCTACGCAGTTCCACGTCGTGTGAGGTACCTTAGTAAGATTTCCGCGTTGAACGTCACGGTTCCGCAAAAATTTTCACCAGTATTATGGACACGGAGGACAAGTCTCCCGTATGTTGGTGCGTTACGCACCCAGGATGCTCGCGATGCGTCGTGTGTAAGCGCTTCCTTAGGTTATGAAGCTTAGTGGCTGGGTGATAAGAAAACCATCTCCATTATTATTATTATTATTAATCATTTCTATAGCGCAATCAAACATTTATAAAAATATAACGAGTGCGCTGTACAATAAAAAATATACAAAATGATATGAATATATAAACAAACTAAAAAGTTAAACGGTAAAATATACAAAATATTAAAAGCGGAAAAGTACAACCTATAAAAACGTTAAAATGTGATAGAAAAATATAAAAATCGATCAATTGTATTCCCTAATAAATAGATGAGTTTTGAGTTCACGCTTGAAACGGGCAAGATTGCTGCAGTTGCGGATATTGTACGGAAGCTTATTCCAAATCTTAGGGCCACATACACTAAAGGATCTATCAGCAAACTTAGAACTACGAGTAAAGGGAATTTCTAAAATTTTATCACCACTTGCAGATCTCAAACCGGAACGAACATTGACTCTATAGTTGATTAAAGACCTAAGATAAAATGGGGCGCTGTCATGAAGGCATTTAAAAACTAGGGTAAGGATTTTGAAGTCAATTCGAGCGTGAACGGGGAGCCAGTGTAGTTGTTTTAAGCTTTCTGTAGAACTGTCTCTTATGTGACATTTTAAAATGAGTTTTGCAGCATAGTTCTGTACTCTCTGGAGCTTGTTGAGATGACTTTTAGGTAGGGTGGCTAAGATAGCGTTGGCATAATCAAGGTGTGAAATAACTAAACATTGAACTAAAATCTTGCACGAGTCAACAGAAAGAAAGGAACGAATGAGTTTGATTCTTTGCAAATTTAACATACAGATTCTACAAATGTGAAATATAGGTTTGTCCATTGATAATGTTTTATCTAAATATACACCCAGATATTTAACGGAGTCGGATCTTTCAATAGTGTCATCCACCACTTCAATTGTGTGAGTATCGGTTTTCTGCAAGTGCTTAGTCTGACCAAAAAGAATAAACTCTGTCTTTGCACTGTTCATTTTAAGGCAGTTGAGACCCATCCAGTCATTGATGTTGTCCATGCATTTCTCTAGCTGAGTAATTGACTGTCTCTCCGATGTCTTGTCATTCGCTTTGAAATTGGTCGCCAGGGCGTGATCATCGGCGTATCCGTAGACTGAAATCTGGGTGGGAATTATTTCTTGTAAGGTGCTTGCATATGCAAGGTACAATATCGGACCCATGCACGATCCCTGTGGAAGTGAGAATTGTAGATTCTTTGAGATGGAATATATATCGTTGATTTGAACTTTGCACTTTCGATCTAAAAGATAGCTTTCGAACCACTTCAGGGCGGCTCCTGTGATACCAAATTTAGCCTCGAGAACATTTAGCAATACCCCATGGTCTACGGTGTCGAAAGCAGCACTTAAATCGAATGCTGCCAAAGCACACACCTCCTGTTTTTCCATGGCCCAAAGAATGTCATTCACAATTTTTGTGAGGGCTGTTTCACAACTGTAATGTTGACGATAGGCCGATTGATAGTCTGGCAGAAGGTTGTGATCAGCACAATGTGTATTGAAATGAAACAGTGCTGCTTTCTCAACGAGTTTTGAAATGAACCCAAGATTACTAATAGGTCTGTAGTTTTGTAGTATCAAGTCCAACTAAGGTTTTTTTAAGAGGGGACGTATCAGAGCAGATTTCCGATTATCGGCAAAAACACCACTTTCAAGCGACTTGTTTACGAGTTTCTTTAATACTGGGAGAAGAACATTCAGACCTTCTTTAATAAACTTTGTGGGTAGAATATCACAATCGCTTGATTTTGTTGGCATGGAGGTGATGATCTTGCGAATCTTCGTCTCAGACAGTTCGTTGAAAGTATCGAGTTTCTGCTGCTTGGAGAATATTTGGGGTGATGGTCAAGTTCATCACGAATTTGTGAAATTTTGTTGATGAAGAATTCAGAGAATTCTTCTGCCAGTTCTTCGTCTGATTTACCCATTTGGAGAGGGTTGCTAGATTTTGTGCCAGTTAGTTCAGCTACAAGTGTGAATAATTTTTGTTGATCGTTGCCACACTCTGTTACTTTATCGTTAATTGTGTTCCTTTTTGAATCTTTTAGCATCTTTTTATACTTATACCTTTCAGTTTTAAAATCTTTACATGATTCTTGAGTTTTATGTTGTTTCCATAAACGCTCCTTTCTTCTCATCACTCTTTTCTGTTCTTTAATTTCGTCTGTGTACCAAGGCTTTGTGTCCCTTAATACTGTGATTACTTTATGAACAAGAGGAGCATGTATGTCTAATGCTTTTGTGGCTTCCACATCAAATACTGCAACCAACTCGTTAAGACAACCGTTGCTTTGCAAGATCTTATCAAGGTCCATATCGCCGAGTAGATTCTGGACAGACACATTTTTCAGTTTTCTGAATGTCTTTTTCTTGCGAGAAACATCAGTCCTCTCAATTGTTGTAATGCAAGAAACTACACTGATCCGACAAAAACGGGCCTTGGGAGCATTCATTGATTTTCAATTTGCCCTGGTTTTCAGATATAAGCAAATCGACAGTGTTACCTTTATTGTGGGTTGGAAAATGAATATGCTGGTCCAATCCTAACGAGTAAAGGTTATCTTTGAATGCTACGACATCATTATCATTCCGGTGGTTTACCCTTATATTAAAATCACCAGTTATTAAAATGTTCTCTAACTGCAGAACCTCATTGGCTAAGAAGATGGAGAATTCATTTACAAACGTTGAATTGCTGGGATTTTTGTCGGAACGGGGAGGGTGATAGACACCTACAATGTTCATAACGTCAGTACTACTAATTTGCACACGCCATATAGCATATTCAAAGGAAGGCTTGTTACCATGTTTGATTTGTTTTGTGACATAGTTATCTTTGTACACACAGGCTAATTCCCCTCCTGGACGCCCCACTCTATGCGATGAGAGTACGTTAAAACCATGTTTATTTACATCACAACCCTCAATCCAAGCTTGATCATTGTCATTTATCCAGGTTTCACTTATAACACAAATATCAACATTGTCAGATAAAAGGTAATCAACAATCATTGTGTCTTTGTTTTTCATGGATTGGGCATTTAAAGATACAAGCTTTACATTGCGATGGTATTCTTTTGGTTGATCTAACAAAGTTACTTTTGTGATGTTGTCCCAGTTGATAGTACTTTGAGATACATTCATTGATAGTTCTTTTTGCTTTACACCTGATCTCTTACCTCTTTTCCTCCTTTTCTTTATATTGCAATCCATTATATTAGAACGAGTGGAAACATCCAAGGCATCGAAATATCCATTGTGATTAGAATGCTTCCTCAAACGAAGTATTTCATCTTTTGTATATCGAATCCTTTCATTGTTATGCTGATTTAGTGCCTGTCCAGGTTCACTGCTTACGTGTATATTATTTCTAGGTAATGTAAGATTAATAAGGTTTGAAAAACACATTATTCCTAAAAAATAGATGTAAAACATGACTAGAAAAATAATCCAAGCTTATCCATAGGCTAGTAAAAGTCATCTGTTAAAAATTTACCACTGACGAGAAACTAAAAATGCACGAAAATGTAAAGAAACAGAGAGCAGATTTGAGTGTCGCCTTCATGCAAGCTCCAGCACCAGTACATGAGAGGCATAGCATCACGAGAGCTGTTTTCTCCGTGTTACGTAGTTCCACGATTGTTCGAACTACACTGAATATAATTTTTGCGTCGAACGTGACGTTCCGCTCAAATTATAAAGATATTAATGCGGTTTTACGTACAACGTCTGGTAAACCCGGGAGTACCACAACTTTACAGACCCTCTGAACGGCTCCGTACCGGTCCCTACAGCTCCAAGACATGAGTTCACGAGTCCAGGACATGGCTTTACAGGTTTTTACAGTTCCGTAGCTACCGGCTCCGGTGAACGGGCCGTTACGGCCCCCACAGGACCTACACGGGATAACGTACAACGTACGATAAATTTGGGTAACAGAACTTGGGGATAATGCGACCGAAAGCCGCGTGCTACAGAGTTCCGCGGTCGTCATTCTTACCGGGACGCATTAAGCGCTCGACGGCAGTCCCCCACACGTAGCCACCGGCTACGCTGCTCCGTAGTGAACAGACACAAACGGAGTTAACGGCATACACCAGCAGTGCAACTGCGTGGTAAGCGACCAGTAGCCATGAGCTACAGAGTTCTGCGGCTGT
Organism: Chiridota heheva; assembly: GCA_020152595.1. Taxonomy (NCBI): domain Eukaryota; kingdom Metazoa; phylum Echinodermata; class Holothuroidea; order Apodida; family Chiridotidae; genus Chiridota; species Chiridota heheva. The sequence continues at coordinate 414,840 of JAIGNY010003432.1, forward strand.
TATTCTTACCAGGACACGTACTGAGTACGACAGTAGTCCCCTCTTACCCACGCAGCTACCAGTTTCGTAGCTCCGGATTGAAACAAACAGAGTTTACGGCTCGTATAGCTTGCATAGAACGTGAATGGCTATTTCAAGAGGAATGCGTACTGAGTACGACTTAACTCCCTCATGCATAGCCACTTACTCAGTGGCCCCGTAGTGAATAGAAGTATACTGAGGTAACGACTCATGTAACAGATGTAGTACTAGACCCAGACGGTTCTTTTGTACTGATAGCTATTACGTTAGGGACACCTACCAGTGCCAGTTGTTCCTTCGCGTAGCCACTAGCTTTTATTGCTCCATAGTGAACAGAGGCAAACTTGGCGGACGACTAGTGGAAATTACTTGTCACGTTTAAGCCTTTGTAGATCCATAACGGCTCTACACTACTTAAACGGGAATGCGTACTGAGTACCGCGTTAGTCCCCCCAGTAGCCACGTGCTTCTCGGCTCTCTGGTGAAGGGTGTTTAACGGAATTAACGGCCTGTGTAGTATACACAGGACGTCAACTCTTTCATGATTTCTACCCCAGTGCTGGAGTTAACGACTCATACAGTTAACGTAGTACGTTAAACCTCCTGTCAAAATTAACTCCATGAAGGATACTTTTCTTGACATAGGTGGCCTTTTTATAGACAACCTCACGATCAGGGTAGCTATTAAAAACAACGGCACGTATAGTTCATTCTGTACTTTAATACCTTCTTAAAGCAGTTCAATTCAGCTTGCGGCTTTACGGCCTGTTAGTTAACTACCCGTACAGACATACGGAATTAATTTTCTCCACATCCGTAACCATATGCTCCGCAGTTCCAAGTTTCGCTGTAGATAGGAGTGGCCTAGAGCTACGCGGTTCCGCAACTGCTACAGTTTTCAGACACCGCTTCGAAGCCGTAGACAATGTCTTACGGCTCTGTGGTCTTACGACCCAAAACGTCTCACAGCTACATAGCCTTACACAGTGTGTTTTATATTAACTAATTTAATTCACTAACCATTGGTTTAGTTTAGCCAAGTTTAGACAAACTTTGCTCAGGGTCAGCAGTCTTATCTGCTACGCTGCTCCACAATCACAGGGCCTCCACGGCGCCGCTGTTGTACAAGTTTTTTACAGAGTTAACGGCCCGTAAAGTGTACGACATATGTTAATCCTAAGTTAGCAGTGCTCTCAGCCTGAATGACTCTTCCCGCTCAGGCTTTGTCTAGGAGCCTACAGGACCTCCCCAATCACTAGCCTTCATGTTGAAGCCAACGAACCCCCCTTTCTACTTAGATGTAAAAAGCTTAGCCTCTCCTATGCTTTTAGAGTCCTCACCAACACTCAGAACCCTGTTTACAACCTCATTAGGTACCCCAATTTCTCCTCCCTCTTTGATAGGACTAAAACCCTATCGCCCCCCTTCAGCTTACGCATTAAATCAGACCTCTTTCAACTTGGCATCAACCCCGCCACTCTCGGCACCTATTCCTGGCCCACTTTTCCGCCTTGGGCCACCCCCCTTCCTTCTGTCCACCTAGACCTCTCCACTTATAACAAAACTCAAACTCACCCTAATCTCTTCATCAATCTCCACAACCAAATCAAAGACCAACTCTCAAATTACACCTCTATCTATACTGATGGCTCCAAGGAAGGCAACAAGACAGCTGCTGCTGCCATCATCCAAGACATCACCCTCAGTAGCAGACTTCCTGACCACTCATCCATCTTTTCAGCCGAGGCTAAGGCCATTCTCCTCGCCCTCAACTTTATTGAGTACTCTCCTCTTAGTCACTTTGCCATTTTCTCTGACTCTAAGGCTGTTCTTACTTCATTACTCAATCTTAAATGGGATAACCTCACCTGCCACCTCCTCCTCCGGAAACTCTTTTCTCCCACCCTCTGCAGGAAAAGTGTTCTTTTCTTCTGGATACCCAGCCATGTTGGCATCCCTGGCAATGACAGGGCTGATACAGCCGCTAAGCTTGCCCTTAACCTCCTCCCTTCCCCTTTTCCCAAAACCCTCTCTGACATCAAACCGCTTATCGCTTCTCTTGTTCGTGACCGCTGGCAAACCTTATGGAACTTCCAAATTGATAACAAACTCCATGTTATCCAGCCCACAATCGATCAAATCCACCATCAACAACCTTTCTCAGATCGACAACGTTCATATTACCCGTCTTAGAATTGGTCACACCCACCTCACTCACTCCCACCTCCTTATTGGTTCCCCCCAACCCCTCTGTAACAATTGCCACTGCATCCTTACAATCCAACACGTTCTCCTTGCTTGCCCCCTGTACAACCTTCCCAGAGCTTCTCTCGCTCCCCACAACTCAATTGCTGAGTTCTTCCAAAAAAATCCTCCAGATAAAATAGTCTCCTTCCTTCAGCATGCATCCCTCTACAACCATATTTAATCCTCCTCTTCCACCCCCTCTCTACTCTGTTTTTAGTTTTTCCCATGCACCTCCTCTCTCGATCACAGCTTTCTGGCTTTTGTTCTTGAATTTCTCTCATTCTTCCCCTGGTCTCTTTCCTTACTACCTCTAAAATGATCTGACCTCTCAGGCACAATTTGACCTTCGTTGTCGTGGTGCCGTTAAGACCTCATCAAACAAACAAACAAACTTCCCGCTCAACGGCATTTCACCCCGGTGTTGAAGTCTACCCTCGGACTGAAGATGGTCTCATTCAGTACTTCCGCTTTACACGTATAGACGGTGGCCACCCCCTTTAGTGGTGGTGCGGACGCTCCCACCTGTTGTGAGAAATGAAGCAAGGCCTTTCTGAGGAGTTGTTCACCCCCCTCCCCATTTTGGAGGGGGGCTCTCTCTCAGACTTGGTTCAGTCACGGGCTCTGGGATAGCTTGCAGCCATCCACCGAGGTTTTCCTGTTGGTTCTATGGTCTTTGACTCGCGATCACTGGGAAGTTACACAGAAATCTCATCGTTCCTCTGATGGATAGTCCAGTAGCTTTCTTATAAGGTAGTCGACACTGTTCATGGAACAGCCGAGGTATGCACTCGGGTTCGAGGCATAGCCCCTTTCACGGGATTTCTCGTGCCGCCGTTCGGGAAAACGCTTATTGCTCTCATTTCCCTTGTTTTAGTCTGACTTGACTTACTTTGCGAAGTTCGTGTTACCTTGCTAACTTTTGCTCTAAAGCAGTTACACGCTAACGAATTTGTCCCCGGTCCGGGATTTCTTCAATTCATTTTAGCTAGTACATGCTTCGTTTTCAATAGTATTTTACTAGCCGGTTCTATCTCATGGACAAACCCGGTGCGTTTTGTGGCCTTTTTGTAGACACTATTATGATATTCATATCGTGTTTAAACGCTCTTCCGGTTGGCATGTTTTCCGAGTTTCTAACTCAGGTTCATGCGATGTTTGCCTCAGTTACTGCACGACAAGCGGACCGGATAGGTCCTTGATGCTGATCGCATCGGAACCAAAAATACTAAACATTTCAAAGTGTAGGATAATGGTGCTGCATTATGTTGAGCATTCCAATTTTTTATTTCTTGCACAATATGTAGAAATATATGAGTAACTAGATCTACAAGTGAAATGGAATCTAATAGTTTGCCATCTTTTGAAGCAATTGTGTGTTTGTTTGTTTTTGTCAAATGGATTCAATTGTATCAGAATCACATATTCAATAGGGCCATTCCGTTGTCCGTACAACACAGACTACGGAATGGCCCTAGCAGATCCTAGGGGTATTCCAAGGAGACCTTAAGGGTCTGCTAGGGCCATTCCATATGACACAGATTGCAAAATGGCCCTAGCAAATCCCTAGGAAACGGGTCTGCTAGGGCCATTAGGTGGTTCATTCCGTATGACACAGACTGTGGAATGGCCCAATATCATCTTGGGTTATCAATCTGCTTTTAGCCACCACACTTGTAAAGGAGGGGGTAAGGGGGGGTTAAACCTGCAAAGTTCAATAAATCATGGAAAGGCTGACAATCTGTTTATCTTTTCTGTTTTAGTGGTGGATGGGGGACATGGACCCCTTTGTGGATGTGTGGATCAGGTCTGTCTGGTTCCACAGTAGGTGTTGTAGGTCTTGGCAGGATAGGTGTTGCAGTAGCTCAACGACTGCAACCCTTTGGTGTTAAAAAATTGATGTACTGTGGTCGTAGTCCAAAATCAGAAGCAGCATGTGTAAACGCGGAATATGGTAAGTTATATGTGATCTTCGTTCTTTCATGTATAGTGGCCCGGGAACGTATTCATGTTCTTTTTGATGAAAGAAATCTCCAGAATGATGGGATGTCACTGAAGGTCATAATTTAAATTGACAATAGGATTTCTTTTTCATATTGTTGAAATACAAGATGAAACCATGGCAACCAGCCTCACATCAAAGAGCAGCCATCATATCACTCCTCAAAATGTCAATATTAACTTACAGTTGCAGGAGTATGCTTGGAGTGCAGTAGCTCAGTGGTCAGGACATCGGGTACTGGGATCAAATCTCAGCCAGGGCACTGTGCTGTGACGATTGTTCTTTAGTAGACAATAGTGTCTTTTTAGATTTAAACAAGAAAGTATTAATCTACAAATATTTCAAATCATCTAGACTTTTTTAGATTTGATTTGTCTTTGGCAGTGAAGTATTTAATCTTAGGAAGGCAGGTAGCTCAGTCAGGTGAGTGTACAGCTGAGATGCTGGAGGTCCCAGGTTCAAGTCCAATGGCGATTTAACCAGTGATTTTTCCACAGATATACTAAACACTATATGCTGACATCAAGCACCTTTGGAGGAAAAGTGGTCAATGGTTGGGTGGCACTCACAGTACTTTGGAGGGGACATAAATCTATCGGTCCTAATGTTAGGAGATTCAACCCCTGCACTTCCCAAAAAGAACAGGGTGTTAACCAGGTGTTCATCCACTTCCCATCCTGGCAAAATTCCTTGGGTCCACACTGAAAACAAGTTTAGGTGACTTACGTGTGCTTTCCCTGGCATGTGCCTAAAAGTGGGAACAACTAAACTAAACTAATGTTTGTTATTTGAATGCAAAACTGGCAGAATTATTGTGTGTGGTTATTATACAAAGAGAAAGTGACAAATTAAAAACAAATGAATAATCTGTTTTATGACAAAGATTTCTTGGAGAGTATTAACCCTATCAATTCTTTTACTGTCTTCCTCACAATCTTTCCCTTAAAAACGTTTCCAATTTAGAATACACATCCTTGTAGTTTGTATACATATTTACTGTAAATGACAGCTATGGTTATGTGGAGGTACAATCACTTTAGTCCATTATTTTTGTTTCAGTAACATTCAGCAATCTCCTCAGCGAGTCAGACTTTGTCATCATTTGCTGCGCACTTACCAAAGAAACCCAGGGAATGTTGAACAAGGATGCATTTGAGAGAATGAAAACATCTGCCATCTTAATCAATACAAGCAGGTGAGTTAACTGCATCCAGGGGTGTAGGAAGCTTTTCAAAAGTGGGGGCACGACCTCTTAGGAAGCACTTCCTAAGTGATATGCATACATCCGCCCCCTGTCTGTAGATAGAAAAGGAAAAGGGTAACTTCATTTTTAGAAATGACAAGCGCCAAAATTTGACAGTATCGGTAATTTCCGATAATGTGTTGTTACCATGACATTTCAATAATGGAACCGATAATGCACAAGAATGATACAAAAAATGTTTCGCGGAAGTGATTGACACACACAACTTACAACTCTTGAGTGACTCCAGTGTTCACATTAAAGTGCGCGATTGCAGGTTTTCTACAAAAAAAGCACAACCCCCCTCCCCCAAAGAAAAAATGTAAGGGGGAAAATTCCTGCAAAGAAATTTGAATGACATAAAATACAGTGCAATTATTTTCGCGCAGCTTCTTAAC
>JAIGNY010003438.1:0-75000 GCA_020152595.1 Chiridota heheva
CGAATTCAATTCAATGGAAAGCAGGGCCCACCCATGAAAATAAGGATACAAAAAAAGTCGCAGCGATACGGAAGGTATTTACCCAACATGGGATCGCTTTACTCCAATTAATTATTTGTAGGTACAGTCCCCCTTACTCCAATTATTTTTTTGTAGGTACAGTCCCCCCCCCCCTACTCTAATTAATTATTTGTAGGTACAGTTTCCCCCTCCACCTTTAGACAGAGCCGCCATTTTTCTTTTGCACTCGACATCAAAATAATGACGCCACCACTGCAGAAAAAGTAATCGTTTCTCCCCGTGGTGCAGTAATCTTTATATATGTTTGATTCATCTAATGGAAACACAAACAGCTATAATTAGAAAAAACAAGAAGATAATCCACAGAGTTGCTGATCTTATTGCCTCTGCCCATATAATTTGCAAAATGATAAACTGTTTAAATAGATCATTTACAATCAATTACTTGATCTTTGACCATTGACCGCTTAGTGACATGTCATATCGTGACAGGACGTATCTTTTCATCAATCAACCCAATATCACTTACGATTTTTACAGGAAACGTAACACAAATGTGACAATATTTTGACCTCTGACCTTTAAGCCACATGTCACATCTTTTTTGAGACGCAACTTTTTATCCTTCAGAGACATGTCTCATTTTAAATTCAAATCGTTTTAAATCAATTAGAATTTTGACCTTTAACCTTCAGTAACATGTCTCATTTTTGTGTGGGACACAAACCTACATCCCCTTTACCAACCCACCAAGTACCAGCCTAATACAATTTACGGTTTTCTCAGGAAGCGCGATACAAATTTTAATAATTTCAATTGTTTCATCTTTAACCTTTTCCTTTAAAAGATATAACCCACTTTGTGCACAACATCAATTAAGATCACCCCAAACCATCACCAAGTTTCAACATGATAGCTTGTTTTCTCATGAAACTCGACACAAAAGTGTGTACACCCACACACATACCAAACACCCACCCACACACAAAAGTGAGTACAATACCATATCGCCATTTATTCTATATGCTGTGATAAGATAAAACCACCAGCTCAGAAAAGGACTGCAAAGAAAAATAAGCTAGTTCTCTTATCCTGTATAACTCTTGCAACAAAATGGAACTACTCCTTAAACTCTGTAATTGAATGGATTTTAAATCGAGATTGGAATTATTTACCCCACAAACACCAAATGACCTCATTTTAGCAGCTACTTTTGGCAAATAAAACACTTTGTATCCCGTTCTCTGCCTATTTTGAATCAATACTATCCATGATCTAGTGAAATCTAACAAAATATGATAAGATATCAATGATCACATATTAGGTTATTTCTGCGGGATCCTGTCAGCTGAATGTTTAGTACATGATACAAATATCATTGAAGACGGTAGCATAAGCGTTATAATGAATTCTTCCCTTCACATGTTTATAAGATAACCTTCTTTGTGGATAAATTTGTTTCAAAAAAAGATTTGGGATGATGACGGACCAATTTTTTACGTATTCATTCAATAAGGAGTATAAATTATTGAACCATAAAACCCCATTACAATTAAATAATCACTGAGCATCTTCTTATTTTGCAGCTATTTTAATAAAGAATTATTTCAAGGACTACCTTCATATGAAAAATGACGTCACAAGAAAGACAATGTTAAAACAAACATTCGAAAATCTTATTCCATTAAGGAGATATTCAAGTTTGAAGTTTCATATCATTTGTGTAGAATTCAGACTTTGTGAGGTTACAGCTTCAGATTCCTCAAAGTCTAAGTATTCTATCATATTTTTCCTGCGATTGTGTAGCTTAAAAACCATTGGATAATGAGTAGTAAAACAGAATCTAGTAAGATTTTAAGATTATTATAATTTATCACCTGGAGAAAGTTCGAGAAAAATAATTCAAATAGTGAAAAAGTTAAATAACTTTTTAAATCTAAAATACATTAACAATTGTTAAGAATGTAAAGATGAAGGCTCCAACTTTCCATGGCAGACTTAGTACACCAATCATTTCTATACAGATGAGAAAGAGCTTTTAAGTTAAATAACTCTTAACGAAATAATTAATCCTTTGAAATGTGGCTACTTTGTAAGATGCACCGTAACTCAACGTTGTATTTGATATATGTTAACTTAAGAGCTCTGTAACACGGTAGCAAAATCTAACGTTTGGAGCCAAATAAGACTCCGCTACCGTTGATTGTACCACCTTGATCTTTAGATGAATTATAAATAAATGTTATGGGAAGCTAGGTAAACAACAGAAAGCATATACAATGTAGTATTGTTATCACGGGCGTTATAACCCGAGGGGAATGTGTTTCAAAAGTTAGAGTGTCCGTATTTTCTTCCTTTTCATATATTTACTGATATTTTAATATATTTCAATAGAAATTAATTAAAATTTCTTTTTAATAATCAAATTTGTACTCTTTAGATAAGCATTATAATAATTTTAAGTTTACAGTGATCTTTGGGCATACAGGTTGCGACAAATACTTGAGTGATTAGAAAGTATCGTATAATTTGTGAAAGTTTGTAAATGAAATTTCGGATATTAATCTACTGCGGGAATACTTGGAAGAAAGCTTTAGTGTGGTGTGTCATTTTAAAATTGTGTCTTGGAGTACATGCACGCGCACATGGTCGACTAATCAAACAATCCATTAAGATTAATATAGAATAAATTCCCTTGATGGTGCAATGCAGTAATTGTATTGTGTATGTACACGAACGAGGTCGACGCAAAGTTCTTAGAAAGTTAACTACTGTTAGTGGTAGCGTATTCCAAATTTAGGTCCAACATGAAAGATTCGCACCCTTACATCAGCGATGCTTTGATTTTCCACATTTTGAAAGATCAAACATCTCAATGCTCACGCATCACTGAACCCACACTTCATACATAAATTGTACAATTATACATACACTATACGTACGTACATACGGAGTTTATTTCGGAAATGCTTTAAATGTGACACAGCGTGCACACTATTTAGGAAATATTAGTGAGGGCGCTACGAGTAACAATGTCGTAAATGTCGGGGCACAATATTTGCGTGAAAGGTTGGGCAAATGTTAGCTCAATGTGCATATCTTAACCATTAAGTATTTTTTGGGACACCTAGCAAAGTGCTAAAGTTTGCCAACATATTTGACCCAACGAAGTATGTTGTCTGGGCGCCACTTCTCCTGCCGGTAAGATTTTATACCCCGAAGCACACCCATAATTACCCAATAGGGTTCCATGAAAGAAAACAAAGGATAGATACACCGTTTTCTCGGCCTGAATTCGCAACACCTTTCTGATCAATGAAAATGAACCCTGCAAGCGGAAAGGTTTTGAAATAGTCCCTGTGATGACCGAGCACCAGGAAACCTTTTGATAACTGAGTAAGCTTTACAACGGTAGAAGTCATTTCCAAATGTCAGTTACATTGATAACCGATTTCGCAAATATCAGAAACAATAAATCAGTCATGCTACAGGTGCTTTAAGATAGTCACTCTATTAAAGTTTTGTTTGACAATGGCATTAAAATCGCTTTGCCATAAAATTCAAAAAATTGAATGAAATACAATTATCTTGAAAATATGAAGACATCAGGAACAAATCTTATACAGAATTGGTGTACAGATGCAAGAGGAACAGAGGTGTCTTCTATCAGATTAATTTGCATTAATCTGTAAGAAAAAACCTATAAAGACTAGTTTGACCTATTGAACTTCAACGAGAACTTTCCCAAAGAATGGAATGAATGACCCTTGTCATTATATGTGATAAACATTACGATAACAATTCTTTTGAAGCAAATTTATTTTTTATGATTAAATATATAGTTCACAATATTATATTGTTTTATATATTTTGAATTTCTTTGTCAGAACCTTAATTACTCTACACTTATTTGAACATTTTATCATTCATATTTTACATATCATATGGAATACGGCAAGACAAAAAATGCCAATTGCGATTAATATTGTATAAGCATATGCAGTTGTTTAAAAATAATCGGTATATATTAAAGAAGGCAACTGTAAAAAAGAAATGATTAATTGCATACACACTTTCTAATAATTCCCTTTTCATTCAACCAAATACAAATTGCCTTCATTCTTAGAATAATGGCAACTCACCATGTATTTGTTTCCTTTTTCTCCACGTGAAGGCCACCTATACCTTCCTGCCGTCACAGCCACGAAATATGATCAAACAAAAATACCTAACATAAGTTATAAATTTGTATAAATCTAATAGAGAACATTTAAGAAGCAGATTGGTAAAAAACCTGTTGATATCTCATTCCTAGAAGTTATTCAACTTTCAAAGATTTTTGTTTCCTACATTAGAATAACTTCTGTACTAAGACTAGTCATCATTAGGATGTCACCATAACACTTCCTGTACTAATCTTTATGTATTTCATTTAAATGAATCGCCATTTTTTTATATTTGAAATATAAGTTACAAGAGCAGATTGGATTTTGTTCTGCATTATTCTTAAACATTTTTGACGAAAAAGTTTTCTCAATTCTTTAGAAAATACAAATTAGTTTTTAAAGAAAAATATAAAGATTAGTACAGAAGTGTTGTGATGATATCATTAAGGATGCCTGAACAACAATCTAGTTTATGCAGACGCGAATTATATTTAAAATTCCAATAACTTCTTGTAGAAATAAGATACTTACTTGATGTTTTCATTATTCTGTTTATTTTATTGTCCGCTATCAAATTATTGAAATGAAATTTTATGGTAATATTCCTTTAACAAAAGTACAATGTAAATAGATAAAAAGAGACTGACTGCACTTCAAACAAGCTTTCTTGTTACACGAAACGACTTTCCCAAATGTTTTTGCTTTCTTTCATTTGTTTTTATTCTGTGAGATTGTATAAATTAGTATGCTCTACTAAAGCGATGCAAGCAACAAAAGGAAATACATTTTGTAAATGTCAGGATATAGAACGCAGTGGCGTATAAGTCCACAATTGTTTGAGGAAAATGTTCATTACACTTTATACCATATTGCTATGTTTTTCGGATTACAAGAGAGTTAATATCATAATATGTAAAATATTATAAATTGCTTGTAGACTATCAAACATTTATTAAAAGTTGTATCTTATATTTCCTTCTTTCATTACTTTCATTTTGTCTGTATCATCTGCCAGGTTTCATTGGCTACTAATTCTAATATACAAAGCCCTAACCTTTGGAATAAATTGAGTTATGAACAAGAAATGGGTATGATACATTCGTTGGAAAACATATTTTGCTACAGTATATACTATGAATTATTTAGTACCCCATAGACGTAAAAGACTGGGTTCAGGAAAGATAGATTTCAAATGTGGGCGCAGCGATACCACATTCGATGTATATGAAATAATTTGATAGCACATTTGCGCAAAATATTACAAAAAATAATGGTAAAAGGTAAAATAAGTTTATATCAAGTATAAAATAAAATAAATAAATTCTTTTGAAAAAAAATTGCTTTTGTATATAGACGTCTAATATACCCTAAATTCTTCAGACCAGTATACAATTTTGTTGGAATAAATGTTTCAAAATGTACTTTTGCTAAATTGGGCTTATTTCCTATTTATACCAGTGACCATTTTTCTGCTTTTCAGGTTTTTATCAATTTGTCACAAACTTTTAGCATTGTTTACGTTTATATTAAATTTCAAGTTGTGCGTTTTTGTCTTTTGTCATTGTGATATGTGAATTTTGGCGGATGGAAAAGATTATCAAAATTACATGTTATACAAAAGTACTAAATGTCAACGTAAAACTGCCAGGTCAAGAAATATGAGAAATATGCGCTACAGGGAATTAATGCAAAGTCCAACAAGAACTGCTCTAGAATATGTCTAAATGTGACCAGATATAACAAACAAAATACGATCAAGAAGAATCTAGTGTTCGTATATAGTGTACAAATAAGCAATTGGTATTATTCATTTAGTTGCTAACGGAAGAAATTTTAAAACATATCTACATAGATGTCATTACTAAAATTTAAATGTTTATGCTTGATGGGTATTAAAAATTCTTATCATGCCATTGCTGAAACAAATCACAAGCTTGTCAGGCAAAAGTCCATCGAGTCCACATGGAACACCGTGATCAGAGTCACCACGAAACGATCTGATAATTACACCTCTTTCAGGATTGTAAAGAACAATGCGCCATGATTTTCCCTCTACTTGGGGTACCCACAAAACAGCCACCATACAACCTTGCACCCAACACGAAAGCTTAGGGATGCTCTGTTTCATATCTTCTGGAGGATGGAAGGTACGAATTACTGTACCCTCTTGATCAACCATGGGTACTTGGCATCTGTATGGATCACAAAATATAACTACAGCATTGTCACTAAACACATCGATACCAATCATTCGGGGTTGAATATTTAGATTAATGGCGCGAACTAATTGCCCATTGCTTGCCGAAACCACAGTCAAGTCCGTTGTTCTATCGTTTGAGAAAATGACGAATTCAGTAGAAAATCCGAAACCTCCTTCACTAAGAGGAACTGGATACCATCCTAGTCCAGTAATTGTGGCATTCTGTGGCATACAGGGCGGGTAGATTCTACGCAGGGACGCTGCTGGACATAAAGCTGAACGGTCACATCCAGAGTTGATGTCGGTAATTATGATTTCGTTCCCGATTCCAATTAGTATATCTTGCTTCTTGGAGCCCTCTGGAGAACCAAATGAGAGGGTACAAAATACAACAGTGGATAGATAATCAACCGTCTTTATGGTGTATACCCACCGTATTTTATCAAGGGATTTAATATTTGTTCTGCCAATGCATACGCCAGCAACCAGACGGTAATCTGCTGCTACCACCAAACCCCCTTTATCCAACGAGAGGATGCCCAAGAAGTTACCTTTCTCAATAAAATAACCCACCGAGCCATCCGGAGGAACACCTGCAAACTCAAACCCAATATTAGTGGCTCCACTATCCTCTTTAACTCTGTCAATTTCGTGCTTTAAATTCGTGACGATGTATCCAAGTTCAACAGTAACTTGGTTTACAACCTCTGCACCTGACTGTTCCCCTAATGTGCGAGCTACTTCTGCCGTACTTAACATTTCTTGGTACTTCTTTTGTAGGTTACTCAGACTTTTTTTCATATCCTCCCGCTTACCTTCTTGGGCTTGTTGTACAATTTCCAAGTAGTGCTCATTTCGCTGATTGGCATAGATTCTTGCTCTCTCAGCGGCACCAAATACATTATTCCTGGCCTTTTCGGCTTGTTCAGTTAACTCCCCATGATGTACCACTCCTTCTCCAAGGGTCAGATTATTCTTCAAACGGCAGAGCGCAGCACCAAAAAGTAAAGTCTTCAATTTGATTCTCATTGCCTTTGCCGCCTGACCGATTTTTTCCACTTTGTGTCTTTGGCACGTTGTGCTTTTACATTTAGCACACGTTATGTCCCCACAAGTGTGACAGTAAGAGTCCATCTTAACCCCTGGATGCCTTACGCAAGTATTTTCATCCTTTTTCTTCTGCTGAGCAGCTGCGTCTCCCTCTTGCTGCCTCTGACCCCGTCCCAATGCTGGAGAAATTGCATCTATAACCTCTCTCAAAGCAAAATTGTCCTTCAACAAATCGACGCTTTCTGCTTCAGTTTTCTCACGACAAATTGGACAATTGAAAGAACCCCTTCCTACACGAATCATCTGTTCCAGACAAACTTTACAGAAGGTGTGTCCACATTTCAGCACTTTAGGTGAGCGGAATATTTCCAAGGCATACCGCACACTCAATGCTTAGATTTTGTAGTAATAAAGGTTGTATTTTATCCATTTTAATGCTCAAGGTCCACAAGACATAAGCACATAATCTTTAGGTCAATCATTGTACATCAACTATTTCTTGTTCTTCAAAAGAAGGATCCTAAAAACAATACACCAATTAAAATTCTATGCCATTTGTCCAATCCAGTTTAGAATATAGTTGATTTGTTTGTATGGTGTTCTATAGAAGCATCCGTACAAATTCACACAGAAAACGTTTCACACGTAGAAAAACAAACCAATTGGGTTCAAGCAAGAACAATGTAATAGAACATGTACTGTATTTGGATACTTGTGAAATACCTGTGAATATGCTGTGATGAATTGTATAGAAGAGGGAGTGAACCTGAAACATTGCTTGCAGATAAAAATTTACTCCAGTGCCATGAATATTAGTATATAATGTTTAGAATTAGAATAAGACACAGAAACACAGGTAAATGTAAGTAAATTCAGGAGAGTATATCATTGTGATGTTATCAGCAGGTAGGTATATCAGGTAGGTATATCCACAAAGTCTCATCGTAATGACTCATATATAGTCAAAATATGTAGGAATAATATAGAACATATAGAAGTCACATATTGGAGTGATATACCGTTATATAAACAGGTATACAATGATCTGTTCTGATTTATTTTTGAGTTCTAGCAGCTAACAATGCAAAAAAAAAGCAATGTATCCATTTCAATTCAGAGCCAAATTCAAATAAGCATATATTAAAAAGTCTTTGGAGAAGGAAAATTCAGGTCGTCCTAGAACGACCTGTAGAAGGACAGTCGAGAAGGAGAGGAAAGTAATGGGATGGAGCTTGTGGACAGAACCCAGACAACTTGCAAATAACAGAGTCCAGTGGAGAGAGTGCACTGCAGCCTTATGGGCCAGGAGGCCTGAAGAAACTAGGTGAGGTGTGAAAGAGCCTTCAATCCGAAGAAGAAAAAAACCCAGAATGAGCCTCATCAGGGGTAAATTAAAATTTGAAACACGAATCATATTTTATGGCGTACTTAATACTAGATAAGACAGTGGGCACACCTTATACTCTATATTATATAAGTGATGGCTTCATGACTGTAAATATTTAAGTAAATGAGTCATACATGTAGGTGCAATTGTACCATGGATTTAATATAGGCTTTAAATGGGTATCAAGTATAAACATGATATTGTCACACCACACATACAATATGATATACACTAAACAAGTTACTAAATATGTATACTTGTGAGTTCCCAAAGAATAAGGTGACGAGGAAATCGAACTAAACAAGTTTAAAAGAGAGAAGTATACATTAACTAGGTACAAATGAAACGAAATGTTGATACGAAATGTGCTCTTGTGTTGTAAATATTACGTATTGCAATGGTAGCAATTAAAGAATATTCCCATCAATTTTCAATTTGTATACATGATATCGAAAATTTGTAGAAACGAAGTGGTGAAAAACTATGTTAGTATCTTATTCCGTTAAGAAGTTATAGCAATATACAGAGTAAAGAAATGTTCTCGTACACTTCTTACAGTATATGTTCTTCAGCTTGGTGATGTTCTCAAGGCCAATCCAGCACAGTTTGTATGTATTTCTTATCAATTTAATCACACTTTTTTACATCTTTGAACAGCATTTTTGGTTCATTATAGAGATAGGATGGAATATATAATCTACAAGAAAACATTTTGTATTTTTCTTCGTGTACATCACATTAACAATGAGAAAAAAAAAATTATTTTTAAAGAAATACAAAAGACGTTTTGTTGAAATTGTCTCTATGACATCACAGATGTTGCCAATCAGTCACTTTTGTACAAATTCAAAAATACTTTAAAATTTCGTAAGTGCTATACTAAACTGAGTAGTGTTTTGATCCTCGCATTCTTTTAGTTCCTTCCTACACAAACATAAGATTGAACTGGATTTTGCAGCAAAATAATAATGGAAAAAGAGACATTGTTCAATACGTTTTTGTCTTAGAACTCGCAGTGACCTAATTTTTCATATTATCATCCACAGTATACATAAATACTGACAATTTTGAAATCTCATCCGTACTTATTACAACCATCAGAATATTACAGAGGCACTTAAATTGAACTTAAAAGGATTAGTTTAATGGTCAAACATTAATTTTATATTCACAGAGATATATTGATTATGTGAATAACAATATGTTATTAAAAATCAACACAAATAGGGGTGATTACCTTTGTTGATTGGTAAAATAATTTAAAGGTTAAATAAATTGTTAAATTATAAAAAAACATCAGTTACTTGAACTTTTGTTATTTTGTGTCAGTTTTGAAGAATAAAAAGCAAAGCGCTTTCGAAAGATCAAGTCTCTCAATAAAACATGTGTCATCTTGTGAGCTTTAGACCCAAATCGGTTATACTTACCTTTTTGTTTAGTTTCAGGTAAAATGTTTAAATTTTAAACATATATTTTACATTACTGGTTTTCTCCACTGGTTACAGATTTTACGAATATTTTTTGAGGATGTGAATTGCACTCCCTGACTATAGCAGGTTTGCATGAGAGGGAAGGGCATCACTTATACCCAACAATCAGACAATTTCCACAATTACTTTATTGGATTAAAAATTTGCTCACTTTCACACACAAACCTGTGAATAGTGCCGTGAGTCATTTTGCGTGTTGTGAATTGATCTAGCTTGGAATCAAGGGACGGTTCATAGCGTCCAGGCATGAGAGCCATATATGAAAAGGCACAAATAGACTACAATATATCATCCCTATCCATATGGCTGATGAGATAAAGAAAATGTAATCTATTTGGTAAAGCAAAAACATTAACAATAACAATATGTACATAGTCTGATAGTAGGATTTCTATGTATAAACAAATGGAAATTTAAGCAAATCAGCTCTAACAACAAAATTCCTTTAAAACTTTATTTTGAAGGAATCCTTTGAAATAGTCGTAGTGTCAGTGTTCTACAGATACACAAGGGGCATTTTCAATGAATGCAAAAATAAAATCACTGGACATAAGACAAAATACGCTTGGCAGCCACACCTCTCACCCCTCGCCCCACTTCTACCATTCGAAAATTATGTTATTAAATCATGTAGAATTTGTATTGACGTTTGTGACGTCCGGAAAGTATAAACATGTATTTAGCAGATTAACTTAATCTTTTTTATTCTTTAACAAAGTTAGTTCACTGAAAGCAGTTGAATAGGTTCTTCCCAAACATGTCATTCAATCAACGTTTGCTACAGAAAACGGTCTGAGCATTTTCAGTATCTGAAATTTGAGAATGAAATTTAAATTTAGATTTTGAGCTGTTATTCCTTAATTTACCTACACTATTAAACTCTTTGTATTTGGAAATCAAAATTTTTATGACAAAATACTAGTCACCATAACACCGTGCTTATCTGGCATTGACCATGCACTGGCATTAATTCCCCCTACATGTATTTCACATCATTTTTCAGGTACCCATGTTTATATTAATATATTTGCATACACCTGTAGAATATTTCTAGGAACGAAAAAAAAAAAACAATCCGATAATAGATAATATTGGAAAACTTCAATATGTGTCTGCATATAAGGTACTGTGGGTAACATACTGATCAAATAGGGCTGGTAAATGATGAGAACCAAATAAAAGAATAAGAAAATATTAGGAGCGCTAGACCGAAAGTGCGGGTACTCGTTTGTGCGAATTTCACAGGTATATTATCCACAACAGATCAATAAACGTCATGCTTGCACAGCCCACAAACAACGTGAGCGCAAATGTTACTTGAATATTCATATTAACCAGAAATTTGCTATATACCGTTGCGTGCTAGATAAGCGTTTTATTTTTTTAAAAATACGCCCTCACTTTTCGGTCTAATGCTCCTTTAACACTTTCCTACGTA
Organism: Chiridota heheva; assembly: GCA_020152595.1. Taxonomy (NCBI): domain Eukaryota; kingdom Metazoa; phylum Echinodermata; class Holothuroidea; order Apodida; family Chiridotidae; genus Chiridota; species Chiridota heheva. Next base: position 11,753 of record JAIGNY010003438.1, read on the forward strand.
TTGTTTACATATGTGCATAATGATAGAAAAATTAAGCCAATTCACTTTATATGGTCCCTTTGACTCATTAACATTTATGATCACTATATACGATGTTATCTTGGCTCAATTTTCTATCAAACTGCTACAAGGATCTTTACCAGTAATTCATAACGCTGCTTGCGAAGGAAGAATATTTCACATCTGCAGATTAAAGGATTAGTTCAGTAGTCAAGCATGTCCATCTTATAGAAAGAGGACTTCAAAAGAAACAAAATGGTGAAGAAAGTATTGCAAAATCTTATTCCTTAAAAAGAAGGAGATATTCATAAAAAATATTTTGAGGAATCTGAGGTTATGACATTACAACTAGTCTGATTTCAGTCGTTTCTACACAAATGATACCAAACTTTTAACTTGAATATCTCCTTAACGGAATAAGATTTTGCAATTCTTTTTCACTTTTGTTTCTTTTGAAGTCCTCGTTCATATCAGATGGACTTGCTTAGCCACTAAAATATTCCTTTAACGGAAGGAATATTTATTTTAGCAAAAATAGATCAGCCTTCGCATGAAGGCATTTTCTTCCTGATACAGAAGCTTACCTAAAGCCCGTGTAATTGCTTTACAGCATTTCATTCAAAATTGTAAATTCCGCTATTAAGATGGCATCTTCTAGTCACGTTTTTAAATGTTTATTATTCTATGAATTTTTTTTTTTGTTGGAATATGTTATTTCAACTCCCGTGTTTAGTGTAAAATTCAAATACTTTTATTTTGGCAAGGGACCGCATGGAACTGATTCTTATTATGCAAGCAGAGCAAGCAAAGTAATATTTACAACTAAGAGACGTTAGGGCAAGGTAGGTTACTCCTTTCCAAGGAACTTCAAATAATGATGAAGAGGAAGATAGCTCTTTTACAACTGAGAAATCTTCGTCGAGCATGTGGCAGTGGAAGTGGAAATATTTTATCAGTTCCGGTTAGATAAGGACGAGCAAGGTCATGCTCTTTCAATAAAGCCAAAGGGTACGACAAGGATGAATGGCAGCGGAACAGTGGATTCGCCCGTACTGCCGTAAATACAACAACACAGAGAGGTTCCAGTTCAACAGTCAATGGCATACTGATTTAATCACACCAAATGGTACGAAAGAGACTGCTGGTATGGGAACAGATAGATCACCCATAAGTACAACAACTCAGGGAAGTTCATGTTCTAGTTGTCAATGGTATACTGTTTTAATAATTCCAAGTGGTACGACAAGGACTGCTGGTAGCGCAACAGATATTTTGGCCGTTAGTACAACAACACAGAGAGGTTCTAGTTCCAATAGTCAATGGCATACTGATTTAATAACACCAAAGGGTACAAAAGGGACTGCTGGTAGCGGAACAGATAGCTCACCCGTAAGAACAACAACTCAAAGAAGAACCAGTTCTCGTAGTCAACGGCATACTGCTTTAATAATTCCAAACGGTATGACAAGGGCTGCTGGTAGCGGAACAGATAGTTTGGCCGTAAATACAACAACTCAGAGGGTATCAGTTCCAGTGGTCAGTGGTATACTGATTTAATAACGCCAAACGGTACGAGAAGGAATGCTGGAGCGGAACAGATAGCTCACCCGTAACGCAACAACCAGAGAAGTCCCAGTTCCATAGTCAATGGCATATTCATTTAATAATGCCAAACAATACGAACAGGGCTGTTGGCAGTGGAACAGAGAGTTTGGTCGTAAGTACAACAACTCAGGGAAATTTCAATTCCAGTAGTCAATGGCATACTGCTTTAATACCAAATGGTATGACAAGGACTATTGGTAGCGAGTCAGATAATTCGCCCATAAATATAACAACTCAGGGAAGTCCTAGTTTCACTAGTCAATGGCATGCGTTTATAATGTCAAACGGACAAGATATGTTGGCAGCAGAACAGATAGTTCGCCCATAAATACAACAACTCAACGAAGTCCCAGTTCCACTAGTCAATGGCATGCTGTTCTAATAATGGCAAACGGTACCACAATGACTGTTGGTAGTTGAACAAAGCGTTTGCCCATAAGTACAAAAACACAAGGAGTTATATTGTTTCAATAACGCCAGAGGGTACAAAAAGGAAGGGTACTGGAAGGCAGAATACGCTCTTTGAAGGAAAGTCAAATAACCACCAAGAGGAAGATAGTTATATTGCAAATAAGACATCTTCGTCGAGTATTAGTAATAAAACAAAGAGCTTGCCCGACAATTAGTAAAAGAATCAGTTCCAAAAGTCAAAATCTCTTTGTTTAAAAATCTAAAGAGAGTAGCACACAACATGGGACGCAATTTGGGACTATCACCAGCAAACTTCAATTTGGAATAACTAAGTACTGTATTATTGTTTTATTTGCAGAGATTGCAAGATTAGTTTTGGTTTTACTATATATTGCGCTTATGTCGTGCAAGAAATGATAGATGAACACAAAGAACACTTGGAAATTAAAAACAAAAAGATCGAAATATGAGAGCTTTTGTCATCATATTTAAACTGAAAGAAAATTCTTAGAAATTTAGAAATTCTATTAAATTAAATTAGGAATGTAAAGGGTTCTGCTTTATAGATGTTGTACGATCACGATGTTCGCTTTTAAAGGATTGATTGAAATAACGATCAAAACATAAATATTGTGTCACATATGATGAATATCTGAGACATTTTTGCATATTATTTGTCACTAAAAGGTTGTGCATAGACAACCTTCATGACGTGGAACTGATAAGGTGCCTTTGTTGCTATGAACTGCTAGATAAAAATACCGTTTCCTGGTAGCAAAAAGAGTTTGTATTTTTGGATTAGCGTCTGATGATTACTCATGCAGTTAGCGTGTCTGTTTGTCAATAGTTCTATTTTTGAATATTCTAAATCGCAGGGAAAAGTAAATGTAACTGATGTTTTATGAATTTATGCCAAGGTTACGAAATATGACACTTCGATATTTCAATGTATTTTCTAAATTTCCTATCAAAATGTACGTTATATAAACTGATAGAAATGTATTGTATACTTCTATATAGATTAGGGAATTGGGGTATAGTTCTGATCCCCAAAAGAAGGTAGAGATAATGTGAAAGGAATTATAGTTTGACTTAAAAAAAGAGAGGTCTTACACCGTTTTATTAAAAATTGCAGAATTTGCACAACAGATATTGACGTTTTTTGATAAGTACTTCAATATTTTTATTAGATTTTAGAACAATTAATTAGCATATATCCCAATATTTCTTGTTTTTCACAGAATGTTTTCCTACCTTCCAACAACTCCACACCCTAGCGCACACACACACACACACATCCAAATAACCGCTCACGTCTAGCTGATGTTAATGGGGAAATTCATTCATCAGTTCAAAAAATACTAATGTTAGTTACATAGTTGTCTTTTCACCGAATGGTTTTAAAAGATTCAATATTACAAATTATTCTATTTGATAGGATCAGAACTTTGAACTTCAATTTGTTATTTATCTAATTGTAGCGTTTTTAATATAAAAACGTTTTTCTGGTTAATTTCTTTGAATGAGATTTAGGAAACAAAAGAATTGCATGTCGATTTTAAGCTGTCCAAGCAGTTAGACCTCACAAGTATAGCAAACATTGAAAATTCGTCAAACTTTAAACAGCCATTACTTGTAAACTAACAGAGCTAGTTCCAAAATTGAAAAATATTTATTACTTCTTCTAGTGAATTTACAACCCGAGGCATCCATTAACCTTTCATATATTTATGATATTATTCTTTATTGACTTTGAGCTGTCCGTGTAGTTATGCAGTTATACAGAGAAAATTCTTTAAAACTTGATCAGGTATTACTCGGAAACTAAAAGAGCTAAGTCCGAAATTTAAATACTTTTAACCCCAATTTAAAATTCCTTCTAGTGGAATTTTCATCCCCAGACACGAACTGTTCAAATATCTCAAATTTTTTTTTTTTTTGGCAACAGGGAAGTAATTTTCAAAATGCTGTGTATAGTTAAATCAAAGAGCTTTTACACAGAAGCTCCTTGGTTAAATGCAAAGCTTGTCTAATGTTGAATGTAAGCAAGAACACATCTTTTATTCTGCACCGATGTCTTATTGCGATTGGCTCGTAGTGCTTTGGGAAGTTCTATTACAGAGGGTGTAGCCTAAAAGACACACCTTAGTTGTTTTAGGAACATGTTTATTTCCTCTTAATTTTACACTCACACAATTTCCTCTGTGATACACTTACTTTCTCCTCCTACAAACTATGCTGCTGATAATTATTAATTACCTATTGCTTTAACTTAATTGAAAATGTAATTATAACAAGCTAATTGAACATTAATTTCATCTTTCTTTGCGATAAAAGGAAAGCAATTAAGAAACGTATATACAAGTTGCAGCTCTTAATGTAAAGTCATAACCTTGTGGAAATAAACAGATGTAAAAAGGCGGGATACTGTTAAATTGCTTGAAAATGATTGAGTAGTATTGAATGATTCGCAGTCCGTGACTGGTTCCTGTATTGCACCTGATCCAAAGAAGACAAGAAAGGAAATGTATGCCAAATACAATTTGTTTTAGCATTGATGTCTTTCATTTCTACTTACACAAAGTGTATGAGTGTAGAGCCTTGTTTTAGTGTAGAACCTTGTTTTAAAGGTTTTAGCCTTAGAATGTACAGTACCCTGGTTATATGCATTATTTGTGGTTGTGAAATATGCACTCTAAAACAAGAATGGTCAGATTTGACCGTTAAATGGTCAACTTTGCACTGAATTAATGTTGGTCAAAATTAAACGACCATAACGTGGTCAAAATTATCCATAATATGATAAGTATGGACAATTTTGACCATATTGTGGTCAGATTTGTTGTTCAATTTGACCAAAGTTGGTTCGGTGCAAACTTTACTAAGTTGTGGTCAAAATTTGACCATTTGTTTTTTAGAGTGTGTATGCATTATTGGTGATGTATTTGACGAAGGTTATAACCATTAGTGTATCACATAAGCCCACTGGATCATATTTCGTTTAAATTCTGAATAACAAACACCAAACATTTAACCATTAGTAACTGCATAATAGTTTTACGAAATTCATCGATTACACTGAAAAGCAGGTAGTTTTTTTTTAAAGTGAGCAAGGATAGTTGCTTGAAATGTTTAGGTTTTTCCTAATTTTCCAGTAAATTTAGGTTCAGAACAAAAATGTATTGCCAACAGTGACTTAATTAACTTGATAATTAACATTTTGTAACATTTTTAGGATTATCTTCGAGGTATAGAATATTCATATCATTATACATAATAAAATTATATAATATTGACTTATCATTGATAAGAATAAGATTTTGATTAATGCTCTTTTCATAAAAATGAAATAATTTTTTTCTAAACACGGATTACTTCATTTTTCCATTAGTTGAAAATAATTATTAAATATATTGTATAAAAATATATCTCTCTTTTTCGGTACTATACAACTAAGATAGCAAGAAATTATTCTTATCTTGTAAATTATTGTTAAAATGTATTTTGTATTTGTGTATATATAAGTTGTTTATGTTAAGTTCAAAAGCAGAAACAAATACTTAAAAAAGATGCTATTTTCATTCTAAATACGGAATACTACATTTTCATTGGTTGAAAAATGATTATTGCATTTTTACGTATACATATTGTTAAACACTTGTTATATAAGCTAAACAGTATTGAATATGTGTGAGATGGCATGACGTCATCATCTAGAGAAGATACTTCATTCTCTGACCGGCAAATGTAAATGAATCATTTCATTGCAATTCATAACAAATAGTGATCATTTTTGTACGTATACATATTGTTAAACACTTGTTATATAAGCTAAACAGTGTTGAATATGTACGAGATGGCATGACGTCATCATCTAGAGAAGATACTTCATTCTCTGACCGGCAAATGTAAATGAATCATTTCATTGCAATTCATAACAAATAGTGATCATTTTTGTACGTATACATATTGTTAAACACTTGTTATATAAGCTAAACAGTGTTGAATATGTACGAGATGGCATGACGTCATCATCTAGAGAAGATACTTCATTCTCTGACCGGCAAATGTAAATAAATCATTTCATTGCAATTCATAACAAATAGTGATCATTTTTTGCTTTTGGTTGATATGAGGGTGTATTATTCTGGAGCCTATAGAATATGCTAATACAGTTTTCTTGCATTTAATGGTACTAATAACTGTTGATACGGATGTTCAAATCAATTTAAATCGTTGGTTGTGAATACTTAAATTAACGTTTATTCATTGTTTTTTCAACGACAACTGCACTGACCTTTGCTTCATATTCCTATGTCACTTTTTGACCTAGAGCACCTATGCTAAATAATAATCTGAAATTAAATTTCCTTGTCATTTTTAAATTTCAGATGTCGAGTCAAATTGTATCATTTGATTTTCGGTAGATCTCAAAGTAATAATATATTCTTTATAAGTTAAGTTTCTCATGCATTAAGATTTTAAGTCATTTAAAAATTCTTGGTGCTTCAGACCACACTCAGAGATACTTATCAAGCCTCAAGGGCTTATTGAGATGGTGATTAAAGCTGGTTTCGATGGTGCTCAGCGGGTGAGAGTACTTGACCCCCTGGACGAGATATCAGCCCATCACAGGTTATCTCTCCATCAGAAATTGGGACACATTTCACAGCTGAGTGAGCTGAAGCAAATGGGATAAAGTGTCATACTCACGGACAACACAACGCACTGGCTGGGATTTGAACCCAGTACCTTTTCAAAAAAACCGACGCACTCACCCCAGGGATACTAACACAGTGCACACACACACACACACACACACACACACACAATGTGTACGGTACGTACTTAATTAGCAACGACCCACAACCGGATGTGACGTAAAAGATATGAACATCGCAATTTTAGGAATTTTACTTAGACGAGATTCCATCTAAAAGAAGCAATCGACCGAAAAGTGAGGGCGTATTTTCTTGGGAGTCTCCGAGAATATCCAGTGCGTGTCTTGCATAGGCTATATACACGAACTATCAAACAGCCTCTCTGGATTTGAATATTACAGCTTTGCTGCCACTGCCATTCATGCACATAGGAGATTGGCCGCTTGTTGAGATTACCTCTTTTGTTTTTCACAATGAAAAGTACATATACATCCCAAGATTAATATTGTTAGATTTTATGATCCCTTTGCTACCGCTATGAGATGCTATGAACAAATCGTATTTATTTCGTAAATCATTATTTTTTGATATTACATCTATACATTTGACCTTTCAATGAGAGATTTTAGAATTCTCAAAAGCAAAAAGAATCCTGACTAAACATCTAAAATAGCATCCAAAAAGTAAATAGATAGATAAATAAACGTTTTGGAATGTGTTAGTTGTTTTTTCAAACAATGAACAAGAGCGCTTTATATATGAGGTCACATAAGTGACATGAGGTGAGCGCTGGAAAACAAGATATATGAAGAAATATTATTCCTCAAGACAACGTGTAATGTCTAATGAATAACTTTTTACAATTTCATAATTCTATGTTTGTTAAAATATTACTTCAATCCATTCAAGCCATTAGGCTCATAGGGCCGGTGCGTAACTCCGGTTTCCGTGGCGCAAGTGGATGAGAGCACATGGCTTCCTTTATGGGACGCTAGTCCATCGCAGGTTTACTCTCCATCAATGATGAATGGACTGGACTGGAGCAAGTAGAGTAAAGCGTCTTGGATATAAAACAGCGCCCGCAACAGGAGCCGAACCCGGTACCTTTCGCATACGAATATAATTCCCGAACCATTGAGCCACTGCACCTCTACTTCCAATATTAAATTGAAAGTATTTAACAATTAAAAAGCGACAATGGAGACAATGTGACAATATGACAATTTATTTATTTAATACAAAACACCATGCACAGGAAATATTACTTGTATTAAACATGTCTAACATTGGCTCAATTTCTCTATGGATGTTCATCTATGGCATTGTACTTCCATGACTATGGTATAATATGTGAGTTACTAAAAGGAAAGTCTAGTGGATATTATTTGACATTGGTAATAAATTGATGTTAAGTAGAAGCTAGTCGAAGCTGTTAAAAACTTAACAGACTCATAAAATAGAAATGGTGGATGGAGGAGAACAAATTGGGAAATTGCGATGATTGACGAGTATTAAACGCCTGTTGGTAAATTTGGCAGTGTGTTTTTTACAAATGTGTGTAATGCTCACACAACTAAGGAAATCAGTCTAAATAATCTTTTTAATTTATTAGAATTAAACACAATTATAAATGGCATCACCACAGATAGCCTATGAACGTATATTGAATTTCTGTTTGGATCGTTTCAGCATTAATTCAGAGTACTGCAGTTTGTGAAGGAAGTAATATTGTTATATCATCAATGAAGTGCAAGTGAGGTTTACATTAAACAATAGTAGATCGCGTTTCACAGGAAGCTTTTTTCTTCCTTATCACGAGGCATACCTAGACGATGAACATTATTATGTGTGTTGCTTGATAGTATCACTTTAACACACGCGCACATGCATGTCATGTTGTCAAGATGGAATCTTCAAGTCTCCGTGATTTTAGGTGCATATTATTTTATGAAGTGTTTTTTTAGTCGGAAATGTTATCTCAATTCAATTACCTGCAATAAAATTCGAACCTATTGATTCAGATTTTGCATCGGATGGAATTGATTCATATTATGCAACGAGAGGAAGTAAAGTAAAGTTTATCTGCAATATGAAATACACTGGTATTAGCTTGAACAATATATCAGTATTTGAAGGTGAACAGGTACTGCTGCAAGCAGACGAAAATCAGCATACAATAGTGAATGAAAGTATTTCAACCGTTTTTATAATTACTTCTACTGACAATTTTATTTCGTCATTCTATCTACAAGGCAAGTTGAGTGAATATGAACTTATGTGTGTCGCCTTTTTAAAGATGGAGTCACTGTTTCTGCCAAACTGAAAATCACTTTTCTATCAAATTTTCAGTCATCTCGTAAATGTTTCAGCAATTTTGGGAGCTTTGCACTTGTAAATGAAACAATATTTCTCTACTGCTTTTTTGATGAAGAAAAGGTGTGGCAGTTTAACGGAGATACTCTCGAGGATGAGACATCAAATGCATTAGTTAAATTACCACAAGCAGGAAATAACATTGCCCCTTTTGAATGTAAACAAGCAAATAACATGAGTAATACGTTTTGCACGGTGCAGATAGAGAGGGTTTACGAATCATTGGAAGTGCGGATAACAACGTATGTTCTAAACAATACAAACATAAAACTGAAATGCAGCAGCACTCCACCAGCACAACAGTTTGAATGGACTATTCACCACCCAGCGTTTGGATCTGATGGATATGGATCTGCGTCTGTAGTTAGTGGACTTAGTGAGTCGTTTCTTAGACTTAAGGATGGAAATCTTACAATAGTGAACATAACATGCACTGCTGTTAGAGGAGGAAAACGTATTGATTATACATATTATAGTGACACAACGAGCATCCATACTGTTTCAATAACAACAGAGGGTATGACAAGGACTGTTGCAAGTGCGACATCAAGTTCACACGTAAGTTCGGCAATTGATGGAAGTCCTAGTCAAAGTTTTCCATATTGGATCCATAGCACCAGATGGTACGACAATGTTGGTAAGGCCCATTGGAGGAACTTCATATAACATCCAAGAGGAAGCTAGTTCTATTGCAAATGTGAAATCTTTATCGAGTGTGAAGAAAAATACTATTAGTGGAAGAGGGAGGTCGCCCGTAAGTATGCAGATGACAAGTCATGGAAGTCTCAGTTTTAATACAAAAAAATGGGTTCAGAAATCTTCAAAACCATAACACCGGTTACTAAGAGAAATAATACGTTTAATGGTGACATGATTTATTTCCTTAGCACTCTCAGTACCAAATCATCACACCGACCACCAACCAATACCAAACCAAACTTATATTTTATCATTTTATTTTCAGGAATTGTAATTTTAACATTGATTTCCATTCTTATTGCATTAATAATTTGCAGATTTAAAAGTAAGACACGGTTAGCACCAGATAACGGAAGTCAAAACCAAAATGTTATTCAGATGTAAATGAACAAAGTGGTTCTTTAAATATAATTCCACTTTCCGCAACAATTAATAAGCCTGGTAAACAGACCAAAGGTGATCCCTGACAACATATAGATAAAAACCACTCTGATGAGGCTATGTTCCTTTCTGAAGGGAACGAAGAAAACAATGGAACTCAGGATAAGAATGCAAATCAGGCTGCAAATCAGGTTGCGATATATTCAAAGACATTTCATTGTACACTGAAGTTAACCTGAAGACAGGTGATGATACCACCTCTGTTGATACATGCCGAGATTCAAGGGTCGCTAAAAACACAAATAAAGACATTGATAACGGAAATGTTGCTGTTTCATCTGCAAAGATAACTCCAATATACACAGAAATTAATCGTAAAAAAGGTGGTACATACACTTCTGTTGATAAATGCCACTCCTATGACGAAAGCCGGGATGTAATGGTCACTTCTGAAGAAAATGAAGGAAACGGTGGAGATCAAAATACAAACATAGACATTGTTAAAGGAAATGTGTCTGTGCCGTCTTTAGTAAAACTCCCACTATGCACAGAAGTCAACCTTAGCAAACGTGATGCTAGCACCTCTTCTATTACATGCCTACCCGGTGACACATTACGTGATAAAATGGTCGTTTCTGCAGGAAAAGAAGGAGAAACCCAAACTACATATCAAGAAATTGGTAAAGAAAATATTTCTTCGCCATCTTCAAAGAGGATTCCACAGTATACAGAAGTTAAACTTAAGAAATGTGATGCTGACAACCCCAATCTTAACTGCCACTCCAATGGCAAATGCCGTAATGAAGGGGGAAACAACAGCTGGAGATAAAGACCGAAATACGAACCAGGAGAAAGGAACTGCTTCTTCTAAGAAGAATTCACTATTCACAAAAGTTAAAAAGGTTTTGAAACCAAAGAAAGGTGATGCTTCTACCTCTGGTGGTAAGAACAACTCGAGGGATGAATGTCATGTGGTAATGAGCATGTTCAATGGAACAGATGCAAATACAACAGAAGAAAATTCTATTCCGGAATTAATCCACAATCCAATTTATGAATCGTCGAACATAGGTCAAAAAGTATTGGACACAAACGCAAAGGTAGCCAAAAAAAATGTTTGAATTTTTCATTTGTTTTGAAAGGGGATTGGTGACAAATTCAGATGGACTTAATTTAGAAATTTGTATCGCATTAGCGTAGTTATATGCGTGGAGGGAATTTAATCTTCTACTCTTAACAAAAAAATCTGAAAATTAATTCTTGGCTTATCCTTAAATCAAGTTTTGATGCAAACCTTATGGGTAAATTATGTCACCTTTTTGGCTTTTGAGTCTTTTAATCAAGCATTTAATTAAGCAAGGAAAAGGATTATATAACAGTTTCTACAACTTTTCTTCTTGAATTGTAGGTCATTGATATTGATATAAAAAGTGATATTTACACAGGTATTACAGAGTAACTCATAATCATGAATCATGAAAAAATAGATTTGATAACAAATTATGTAATTTTGAAATGTATGCAGCTGAAGACCAAGAGATAGATTTTACTGAATGAATATTGTCACTTGATTCCAATTTCTAATAAATTCAGATCATGGAAAACTTTTCTTTAACATAACAATTACAGGGAAATACACAGCTAAAAACAACAATATCATGATAGGGATAACAAAAAGGTAAATGAATCTGTAAATGTATACAACTTCTGAGAAAATTTGTGAGATTTTGCTTAACAAATTTGGCCATTTCATCCCTATTTTTAGAAAATCAATATCTTTTCTTGAAGCTTAAGCTTTTTTTGTGAGGATTTTTATTATATCTGGAAATAATCGCATTCCAATCATCTTAATATATTCTACATCCATTTCAAGTTTGTATACACAGTAAAAGTATATTTGAAGCTTGTTGCATTGCGTTTTAAATCCTTAATCTTAAATTTGTGGGTAACATTAAAGATAAGTTTCACCCGGATTAGAAATAAGCGAAGGTCGAGGTCCTTTCGATGTGGGCAAAATCTTTAAAGAAATGCATTAAAATTGTCAAGGAAGTGGCCAGACTAACTATACCAGCCACTTTTTTAAATAAACTTGTGGGTCGTTTGGAATGAGACAGCTTCTAAACCGAAGATAACATTAAAGTTGTTGTATGTTGCATACTGTTTCTTTCATACTTCTCTATGTTGTGCTACTACTTTTATACCACAGAAATATTCCAAAAATCAAATACCCATGGAAAGCTAACAATTATGTACTTAATTGATAAGAAGATCAAATTTGAAGTAAGCTAATATTAAGAAAAGAATGTTTAACTTTAATATGATGTATGCGTATTCTTTATATTTGCATTTTTGAATTATGGCAGCTCACAATCTGCATGCGAAGTTTTTAAATGTTAGTCCACAATTTAGATTTAGAGCAGCCGAAAGCTGCTGGCATACAATGCATTGGGTAAAGAGTATGAAGTTAATGAAAACGTTGATGGATTTTAAAAGAAATCAGAGCGTCAGATTTAGACAGAAAATATTTATTTATTTTCAAATGTATTTCTCAGAATCGAAGCATCCTATGTTTATTTGCGAATTTTTCCTATTGTATGTCATTTATTTCAATAGTCACCTTCATTCTACCTCACTCACTAACATACCCATGTACATACCGAGAGCCTATAGGTATGTGGACAGGTAGTAAAAACTTCAGCTAAATTGGTAGACAATATGCTGTACACCATGCAACTATAAAAAAGGTTAATCAAAATCAGTTAAATTTTACACAATTCTTCATTTGTAGGCCTTATCATAATACATTTTGTAAACTGTATTTTTTTTTGACACCACAACAAGAACATCCACAAATGTCCTTATGCTAACGTGTTTCAAAAAAACAATTCTCACTTTGATTAGCACTTACTTAGCAGTTTCAGGTGCTAGAGAATTGGAGATCTCTACTCTGATACCCATATACAATTATGTGATTCAAAAATAATAATCTTGTTATTATTAAATTACGTTCTTATGTATAATATCAACTATTTTTCCCGCTGTTAAAAAGACTTTAAATTATCATATGTCACAGCTTCTTCTATCTAACAGGGCCAACACGTCGAGCCAATAGATCTCTTGTTTCAAACGTTTTATCGCCTACAATATGTAAATTTGCGTGATAATTGAGGAATTTTGTTCCATTTTCTTTTTATGATGCTAAGGCATGTTTATTTCCTGGTAGACCTAAAGAAAACATCAAAACTTGCATAATGTTAGATGTAGGAGCATATATTTTAAGGTTCTGAATTGTGCATCACTTTTATTTTGCTCTTTAATTTCTTTCAAAACATGCTGTTTATTAAAGTGTTTCGGGCAAAGTCTTTTACAAATACTGGCACACCTATTGCACTTTGAAGTTTTTGAAGAAAATATAATATACTTTTTCTTAACATTTTATATACACAATATCCATAAAATGCTCGCTCAGCGTCTGCTATTATAATAAAAACTAATCTTATGGTGATTAAATCTTGACATACAAAATATCTTCATAATTATTTGAATATGTTTAATTAGTCGTTAGCTATTTTCATCAGTCACATGTTAGAAAGATCAAGATAAACAATAAACGGTTATACAAATTAAAAATGTTAATGTAAAGTCGTAACTTATAAATTGAGGAAATGAATGCATGAACAAACATTATAAGAGCCTGGTATTTCTACAAAAATAGCTTTAAAATTAACCATTAGATATTTTGTTGATAAAAATTAGGTTATTAATATATCGGCTTTTGCTTCACATGCTGATACAAAAACTGGAAAACACGCAATCCTTTGACCATTTCAATAAAGCAAATGATCTAAAAGAAAGGGAACCTATGGAAAACACTTTATTTTCCCCCTCAGTATATGTTTAACTTAATTGAAGTAAGATACATCATCACAAATTATATGATTAAAGATATTATGCACGGTTGAATTCTCAGTTTCGTAATATGTTTGAAATTATCAAGAATAAGTCATTGGTTTTTGTGAACAATTATTAGGTGACGAAATTTGCAATCATCTGCTTTGGCACAGCTACTCTGAACCATTATTTATTATATTTTTAACTTTATTGTTATTCTTAATGCTTTAAGTTATAAACATCATATTATCAATAATTCAATCGAAATACATCATTAGTCATTGCATTATTACGGATTTTAGTTGATTTATCGAGTACCCTCATTTGCAGATTGACATTTATTAAATATGAATGTAAAAATATTTTCAGACATTTTTGATAATTTCGTGATGATACTTGAGAGACATAAAAAAATGGGAAGCGTGGTAGGTCAGGGTTAGAGCGTCTGACTTATACTTCAAAGGTACAGGGTTAAATTCCCACTTTGGGTACCACGTTATGTTCTTGAGGAAAAAATTTCATATCCGATTAATCAAGTCGACTCAGCTGTGAAATGGGTACTAGCTTTCTAGGTAGCTAGCCTTCGATGTACGGTTTAATCCCATCGAGAGTCAAGTACCCTCATCCGCGTGCACCAAAAAACCCGAGAATAACCACTAGAGTGACCTTTATTGGATTGGAAGACTTCAAGTTTACAGGATTAGTTTAGGGGTCAAGCAAGACTACTACGGAAGATTAGTGCCTTCATCCTCACATTCATAACGATTGTTTATGTATTTTAAAGAAAATTTATTTAAGTTTTTACTATTTGAACTATTTCCCTCAAACTTTTTCAGGCGATAAATAATAAGCCTTACTAGATTATGTGTGACTACTTTTCTGACATATCCAATCATGAACTAATCCTTGAACTGAAAATTTTGAAAATAACTTAATCGTACAAAATACATAGCAGGACTGTATGACGGACGTTGTAAGATAATGACTGACAAACTTGCTTTGCTTACTATTATGACTTTAAAAGTAATCAATATTAGTAGAATGCAAAATAATCTGCTTAGAATCCAAGATATTTTCAAGCAAATACATTTTTGTGTAAATATTTGTCATATTATATACAGCCTATAGACCTTTTCAAACCGATTTTAGCCAAACGTGATTTCTTCCGATACTTCGACCAATCAAAATGCTGGAGAAACTTTTCCTTTGTTTCCCAACCAATCAGGTGCAGATTTGAGGGGAAAATTTAAGCCGCAATACGCGCGCATTTTTCCTTCATTTATAACGCGCGTATGATACGTGCGTTTGAAAACATTTTTTATACGCATGGTCCCATACCGTGCGTGAATTGTGCAGACGGCCAAGATTCCTCCAGTATTTGATTGGTCAATAAGATTCCTCCAGTATACGATTAGTCTATTATGGACACTTGAATCTTGGCCATGTAACATTATTTAAATTAGTTATCCAGAAATTGCCGATTCAGATTTGAAAAGGTCTATACTATCCAGAGACCATATTAATCACAATTCATTTTAAAAATAGATTGTTGATATAATAATCTACACTTTTACATCAGCAAGAATTTTCAATCAAGAGCTGATGAGAAAAAGCTTTTTCAAATATTCTTGTTCGCTCCAGATATAAAAAATTTCAATTATTTGTACAGAAAAGATAACCGACTGTAGGTTATAATAACTAACCAAATACATATTATTAAACATATTTGTTTATAAGCTGAACTTTAAATATGATATCTATCAAACGTTAGAAATTTGATAATTACAGTCACTCGTCTATACTATTTCAATGAAAACCAATTCCGTTAGTGATTAAGGCTTTCTTTTTGCAAGAAATTAGCTTAGACTGGTTAATTGTATTTACTTGAATAATTTGTAGCTTTGCGATTTTCTGTAAATTTGTTAGAATAGGGGCAACATGCATATTTTATTTGCATTTTCTCACATTTATAATAATTAAAAGTGACAAAATCCCAGAAAATATTTTACTAAATACAAACAAACTTTGAGAATAGAGAGAACATGCTGTATATTTGCATATCTTGTGCAGATGTTTTGATGTATTACATGGCAACCTTGGTTTTTTCTTTTGTAAATACTTTGTGTATTGAATGTCTGTCATAATTATTTGATGTGGTACAGCAAATTCAGACCCAAAGTTTTTGAGTCTTATTCATGCCCCCAATACAATTCTAGCAGGATATATTTTTAGTGATTAAGATTTAGGAATGAAGTTTAAAGCATTAAATTAAGATTTTGAGCTATCTGCCTAGTCATGTATCCCAAATTTTGCATAAAATAAAAACTGATCAAAGTTTGATTAGCCATAACTACAAAACAACAAATTTAAATCTGATCTGCTAATATTTTAGTACTCTTTCAACCAATATAGAAATTGCCATATACATTTAAATAAGAAGCTCTGAGATGTTTGCAAACATTTCTCTCATTATATTTAACCTCATTTGTTAATTACCGCCATTTGAAGAAAGCGCTCCTTGAAACACACACGGGATGAAACTGCCGCTGTCATTTTCATCCCGTTTCAAGGACATTCTCTCAACGAGTTGACCAAGTATTAGGCAATCATATGACCACACATTTTGCAATAATACGAAGTGGTGTTACGTGGAAATGAAATAGGAAACTCGAAACTTTTCAGTGACCGCATATCAATGTCACGGAATTGTTCATGCGGTAACTACAATGGCACAGGCACAGGAAACCAGGATGGAGTAGTGTTCAAGGGGCGGATTCTGTAATGGAGTTATCGTATAGTGTAGCATTTTTAGGCACATTTGTGAGCACAGCTTAAAACGACCATCAATTAAAACTTTCATTAATTGCCACTTATCGTCTCTATAACGTGCGGGTAAATAGGTGTCAATTCGTGTGTTTTGATTGGTCGAAACGCAATTGTACATTGTGCACTTACATGGATAGGCCAATCAGTATCGTTTGGGAATAAATTGTACGCCGCCACATTTTAATCACGATAGATGGCCTTTAATATTATAATACAATACAGGAAAGAAAGACTGGGGCATTTACCTGCCAATCCCTGTACACGTGTTCCAAAAAATGTAAACGGGTAGACGAAAATACTTAAATATCACGAATTTACAAACCTTTGATCATTTAAAAAATAAAAAAATCGTTAGGTGTCCAAGTTAAAATGGAATTTTGCTCAACACTGTGAATGCATTACTGCATTTTATCAATACCGTGTTCTGCAAATAATTTTATTACTGTTTACAAAATTACAATGCAACTTTTAGTGAATGACATATTGCTATAACAATTGGCAAGAGTGGGCTATTTCATTCATTCATACCAGTAATATTAAAGTTTTGTAAGTTTATAACTTTCTCAGGTATGCACCAATTGTGTTTTTGTATCTATAAATTCATTGTATTTGACCAGGGATACTATTATTGCAGTATTCTTGATTTGACCATAAAGTAATGCGCATTGAGAGCAAAATGAAAGTGCTAAATAAAAACCGTTAATATTGAGCGTAGAGGTATCATCTTATATGTGATGATAATCAAAAGCATTGCGAGCTACGAGAGTAGGGTCAACATCCCCCTTTAGAAGGTTAAAAGTAATGGAAAACCTCATCAAAGTTGGCTAGGAAGTGTCAACATGTCATCTTCTTAATTGTCATGCCAAATTATATGTTAATTTGAGATTTTGGAGAGTTATATTCGTGTTATTTTCAATGTAAAACGTGTTGTTGTTATTTAGCTGTGTCTTGAAAAATAAAGCTGAATCTTTTCATTTCTGTCTTAAAGTTCATCCTGCCGTTGTTGTAGAATTGCTAAATACGCAATTATTGTCCCAAGAATACCATTTGTTGAATGTAAACAAATATCATTAACAATTATTGACACGGTTTTTGTACTTTTCAGACGTCGCATGTTTCTCAAGTATTACCAATAGTCAGTTTTTGTAAAATACATAATTTCAAGTTTGTATTTTCAAACCTCAAGGAAATTGTACCCATGATCTTTCCGTAGGTCATAGAAACAAATGTGGCTACCTTGTCCTTTTACAACTCGAAAGTTCTATTGAACGAATGTTGTGCTCATTGTTCAATCTATTAAGATTTTCCTGTTGGTAATTATATGGAAGAGAATTTCAAGCAAAAGTAAATGTTGAAGAAACAACCTCAATATCTTGTTTTGTTAAGGAGATATTCAAGTTTAAAGTTATATCTTGTCTTTAGACTTTTGAATGCTTTCTTCACCATTTTGTTTCTTTTAAAGTACTCTTTCATATATGATGGACTTGCTGGATCACTGAACCAATCCTTTGACGGAATAAGATTTTAAAATGCTTTGTTCGCCATTTTTTTTTTTTAAAGTACTCCTTCACATATGATGAACTTCCTTGATCACTGAACCAATCCTCTTAGAAATGTGAGGATAAATCCCTTTTTCTTAATTCTCAAAGCGGAGATATATGGTTGTTGCTGTCTGAATAGCATGGTAACACCGGGGAAACGCCTTCCCGTCGTTAACCTGTCATCACCGTCAAAGTGCCAGCTAATCAAAGAACGTATTCCTTACAACGATCTAGAGATCTTCCCTGCTCTTCACCCGGTGGGGTCAGCTCATTTTTTATACCCCTGCGATTAAAGTACCGATTGTAATACTCTAAAGCATTCTTATGCTATTAGCCATTTATGTGGCTTCCAGTATTTTCCACGCAAAATTCGGTCAAGATTATTTTCAGCTTGAATGTCTAAAGGGACGTCGTAGAATGTACCAACGGCTTAATATCTGGCAATCCTCCATTGTGCGCATAGATGTCCTCGAGCTTACCACTCGAACGTTCTGGGTTCTATCTCTAATGAGTCTCCACCCAGTGTTCAACAGCTGGTTTATTAAGCAATTGTGCACGACTTGAGGTGAATATCCTAAGTCTGCGTTGACGTTAAAATCTACAGACACAACTTCCCTTACATTGATATTTTCATATTGTACTCTTTTTTGACCCTACAAACTACCTTTATACTTTTCAAGAAATAATTCAACCACAGAATGTACCACAGAATGATGGGTAATAGCTTCAGAAGCCTTCTGATATTCTGTTTAATTGTTATTTTTTGTAAATTAAATACACCGTCATTATTTTAAGTTTAGTGGGATTTCTTCCTCTTTTTTTCTTTGTTTTTGATCCTATGAATGATGATCAAAACTTGATCCAGCAATACAAAGTCTGTAGTCTTCTATTTAAACAGTTAAACATTTTTTCAGAGTTGTCATTGTGATTATAATCATGTTTTCCAAGCACATCTAATATAATAATCAAACACAACTTATGGAGTGAAATCCTGAGTAGCTTTTAGGGACCAAGAAAAATCACAAGCGAAGAGGTTTCCATGCTTACCGGGTACCCGCAAGCAAAATCTACCATATTTAGTGTAGGAGTACCAAATTTATTGCAGGAATATTTTAACCATAGACATAAAACTTGGCTTCCCCTTTGTCCTATTTTGGATAATATTTTTTTAAATAGCGCGTAGGAAACGTTTACCACGTCCAGTGGGGTATTGTAAGAAACATATTAAGAAGGGAGTGGGCGTGTGAGGCGATCTACTTAGTCTTTTGCTATGAATATTGAGAAGCACAACAAATATCGCTCCCGGATTTATACCTATGGTAGGTATAAAATCCAAGCTTTGGTGAGCATCGAAAATTCGTAGAAAATGTTTGTGTATGGAGCTGGTGATTAGAGGATTAAGTCAGTGGTCAAGCAAGATGATCTTATATGAACGAAGACTTTAAAAAAGAAAAGAAAAAAAAAGATTACTTCAATATCTAACCTTATTAAGGAGATATTCAAGTTAAAAGTTCTGTCTTATCTGTGTAGAAATGACCGGTGTAGTTAGCCTACT
Source organism: Chiridota heheva (assembly GCA_020152595.1). Taxonomy (NCBI): domain Eukaryota; kingdom Metazoa; phylum Echinodermata; class Holothuroidea; order Apodida; family Chiridotidae; genus Chiridota; species Chiridota heheva. The sequence goes on from JAIGNY010003438.1 coordinate 31,696, forward strand.
ATGGAAGGTCGGGCCATCATCCTCACTTCCTTAACAAATGTTAATGTATTTTAAAGAAACTTAATCTAATCAAATCATTTTCACTCAAACTTTCTTAAAGGGGTTAATTTCATTATCCTAATTAAATTATGTTTTACTATTTTCCTGACATATACAATAGTTTTAAATCCACAAAATCTGAAGGAAAAATATGATAGCATACTTAAAGACTTTGAGGAATCTGAGGATGTGATGTCACAACTAGTGTGAATTCAGTCGTTTCTACATAAATGATACTGTAACATAATTTACACAAAAAGTTTTCCCTAACATAATAAATGTTTTGAATGTTTTTTATCATATTTTATTTTATAGTCATCTTAAATATCGAATGGAATAATTCTTTTTTAGACAAGAGACAAACAAATATCGACGTGAATGTCGTGAAGCCACTAATAGCAAGGAGAGCGCGTTCAAATAACAGGTTGGGCAGATTGGAAATGAAAAATATGCATGTAAAAACATTATTACAATGAATTGCAGCATTGACATTTTGTTAATTTCATATCCTTTCCAAGGTGATATTTGAAATTTTCATTGAAAGGAGGTCCACTAAACATAAGAAGAATTAGATATTTAAAAATACATGAATTTAGTCGTCCGTAGAAAAGTGCTTTCGCAATCCTTCACTGCACTCTTTTCCCACATTTAATACTTATCTTCATCTAAATTTCATCTTATTTCCATGGAATTTCATTTTATTATATTTGATAGAAAGTAATAAAAGAAACAGATTGGTGAAAAACCAAGTTATATCTTATTCTTACAAGAAGATATTGATTTTTAAAGATTGTTCTAGTCGGCGTAAAACAGACTGTTGGTCTGAGTCTAAGTAATTATTGTAATGACATCACAGCACCTCTGTACTATTTTTTATGTATTTCTGTGATAATTAATTTGGTATTTTTTAAATGATTCTGTTTCTAAAATTTGTCTCTATCGCATACATAAAAAAATGAAATTCTATGGGAATATTCCTTTAAAGAATGTTGAATTTTTCTCTTTTTAACGATTTGAACGTATGCCTTGAGTGGATATTGCAGTAATACCCGAGTCATTTACCTTCTGGTACGAAACGGATGTAAGTGAAAATGATGTGATACGAATATAAGTGAAAAGAGGTTAAGTTCTAAGGAAATGTTTTCAACAAAGATGAGCTTTTCGTTCTTTTGACAAAAACAGAAGTGACTCACGGATCATTCATAGTCTTTCCTTTTGGCAGTGTTTTTATTTGGAATTTAATTAAACAACAGTGAAAAGCAAACAATGGCATGTTCTGATTTTCAGTTATTCTGTATTATTCTTGTATTCTTCTCATATTCTAGGACTTCTTACGTGAAAAACCTTGCATACTGTTTACCTCAAATAAGACTTCAATCTGTTCGCTCGATGTCGCAGGGAATTGATCATTATTACATGCTTGCAGGAGCCTGGACTGACATTAGTTGTGACGTTGAGCATACGAATTTTACCATAGATAACGTCGCAGTTTTAAAAGACAATCATAATTTGATATCTATCAATCAAGATGGCAGTGCAGTAGAAGTTAGTGCGGAGATTCATCATCGAATTTCAGTGAGCCCATCAAAGTCTTCTATAAGATTATTCTTCAGAGAACCTCACGAACGCGAGTTACAAATAACTTGTTTAGCCGCCTTTAATAACCACCATCTTTTAGTTACATCAAAAATGACTGTTCACTTTATTGGAAGTTTTAACCCGGAGTTACTACAATGTTTTAGCAGCGTTGGAAATACTGCAATGGTCCATGAAGTTATTACTTTGTCCTGTCTTCCAAGCGCCAGCAGTAGATGGACAACTGAGACTATAAATCGTAAATTTGTTACAGTAATGGGAGAATCTACTGTGTCAAATGTCATGGATGTTTCCTTATTGCAAAATGTAAGTTCCCCATTTGAATGCAAACATATCCAACCCAAAGAAGGTACTGGTTGCAATTTTACATTTGCAGCTGTCTATGAAAAGTTCCATATCAACATTACAAAAGTCAGATCATATGAAAGGGATATTCATATTTTCAAGTGTGCTACTACACCACCGGCAAAGTACCATGAGTGGGCCACTGCTCCGTCAATGTACGGATCTGAAACGATAGATAAAAAGCAGCTATTCATCAATATTTCGAGTGGTTTTGGCATGTCAACTCTTATTTACAAAGGGGACATCACTCACATTCAGTCCGTTGTGTGTACCGGAAGAAGAGATGTGTTTTCTAAAAATTACATCTGGACTCGTGGTGATGATATCCAAGAAGCTTACATGACAACACACTCTTACATCTCTAGTATAACCACCAAAGAAGATTACTCATCTAATGTGTATAACGATAACACTAAGTCTACTCCAGTTGCTTCAGCCTCACCTTTTGACATTACCGAATGGTTGTTAACAATGCAAAATGGCAGAACAGGAAGTTTTGAAAGTAAGGAACCTACAACGCAGTTATCGTTTTCCGACCAACAATTGATTTCATCAAAATATTTTCAAACAAAAGAATCAAAGCATCAGATCACTTTAGTTTCTACTCTCAATCCTGCGGTAAGTTGGGAAAGTAAAGTAACTTCACCACATGATGAAGTTTTACTATCTGAGGTAACTTCACCACCTGTTGTGACTTCGCCATCTAATGAAACTTCATCATTTCATACAGCTACAACCTTTGACATAACTTCATTATCTAATGAAGTTTCAACATCTGAGCTGAATTCACAAACTGATGCAATTTCACCTGATGTAACTTCAATAACTAATGTTGATTCACCTTCTGATAAATCCTTGCCATCTGAAGATTTAAGCGATACGGCTTCACCATCACCATCAGTGGAGCAAGCTTCACCATCTTACGTACATTTACCATATGAGGTAACTTCACCTTCTGATACACCTGTACCATCCACTAAAGAGGAAACTACTTCCTTCTTTTCCCATGAAGAAGCGACCACCAATGCCAGACCCGAGGACAGTAAATGGTATGAGACCACGAAGTTTAGTTTAACCCAAACTGCACCATCACTTTCGAATTCACCAAACCTAAAAACGATGGAGGTGACTCATAATGAAGAGCGTATATTTTTGACAAGAGTTCCACCATCTTTCAGAACAGAAAGCATTTCACCTTTTTGGTCAGGAACAATAGCTTTCGTTGGATCTACAATGGACAGTCAAGGCGATATCAATGACCAGCAATCCCCGGTGGCGAGTGGATCTTCTCCTAAATCTTTGAGTGAACAAGTAAAGGCACAAACGAAAGCAACCACAGATTTGAATGTCTTTGTTCTCTGCTGCGTGGGTGTGCTGGTCATTACATTTTTGGTTTTGGTACCCTTAGCTATTTATAAATTCCTGCACAAAAAGGGTAAAGAAACAGGAAGAAATCAAAATCGTCGAGAGTTTATTGCTATTAACCAGTTATCAATGAACACGGAAGTAATTAAATCCCGTGATTCTCAGGATTATGACCTTTTTAATAATTTGCCGGGCTCCTATCGAAGAATCGATGAAAATAATCAATCTTTAATAGTTCTCGAAAACGATATTGAAATGGTTGCAGACTCCATGTATACTTCTGGAACTAACATTTAAAGTTGATATAATGGGCCAAATGTGTTCCAATTATATGAAAGAGGATTCCGAAATAGTTGTAGCAAATATGAATCAGTTAAAATGTTTTATCTGACCTACAAAATAAATTCAAAAAGTAATAATAACATATTCGAACTTCTGCTATATCTAGGGTTACAAAAATTTACCATGGCAACGCTTTATTTCAAACATCGGTGGATCAAATGAGAAAAACGTCTGTCAGTTTGTGTGGGAACATTACAATAATATCTGCGAAAGTCACCCCTTCCCCTGCTTACAGCCATGGAAAATGTTTCACTTCTACGAGCAATATAAGTATTTTTAATACATGGAAATAGTGAAAAAAGAAGTAACATCAGCAGAATTTGCTACAAGGTTTATAGTTTTTGTACCAAAATAAACAACAGAAATTAAAAATTTGTTAAAATTCGTCAAAAATGTATGTTCATGTCCAGACCATATGATTATTTTGATGTAGAACTTTGGGCCAGTCCATTTGTGAGGATAAAGGAATTGGTATCATACTCCCCCAAACTATATTTCAATCTTTAAATCATTCACCCGCAATAAGGTAAAACTGTATATAAGCATGGTTACAGGAAATAGACCGACTTTATGGTTTAAACAAAGTGACTCAGAACGGAGATAACTGTTTTTTTAAATAACAGAAATGGAAAACCCATCAAAACTATTTGAACTCTAGCCAGTATCAGGACCCCCGAAATATGGGGAACAGATAAGCAAATCATGGCAATCAGGTTATACAGCATATGAGAAAATACTGAGCATGAAGCGTATGTAATGATATATCCAAACTTATTTCTAATATTTGATTTTGTGCTGATGAAATGCAATGCAAGAAAATAAAACAAGCACTACACCGAAAGTGTGGGTGTATTTTTCGGGCTCCCAAAATATCAAATGTTTATCTAGCACGCAGCGGTATAGCAATTTCCTGGTTAATAGGAATATCTAAGTGACATTTGCCCTCACGCCCTGGGGACGAGGAACTTCCATATGTGAGGTATATATATATATTATATGAAATATATATATATACATGATATGAGGTATATATATTATATGAGGTATATAAATTAAATGAGAAATATATACATATATATATATATATATATATATATATATATATATATATATATATATATATATATATATATATATATATATATATATATATATATATATATATATATATATATATATATATATATATATATATATATATATATATGTATATATCTATAAATATAAATATATAAATATATATTTATATATATATATATATATATATATATATATATATATATATATATATATATATATATATATATATATATATATATATATATATATATATATATATATATATATATATATATATATATATATATATATATATATATATATATATATATATATATATATATATATATATATATATATATATATATATATATATATATATATATATATATATATATATATATATATATATATATATATATATATATATATATATACATATATATATATATATATATATATATATATATATATATATATATATATATATATATATATATATATATATATATATATATATATATATATATATATATATATATATATATATATATATATATATATATATATATATATATATATATATATATATATATATATATATATATATATATATATATATATATATATATATATATATATATATATATATATATATATATATATATATATATATATATATATATATATATATATATATATATATATATATATATATATATATATATATATATATATATATATATATATATTTATATATATATATATATATATATATATATATAGGTATATATCTATATTTACCAAACAAATCAATATATATATATATATAAAAAAAATTAGTCTTATTTAAACTATAAAAAAAAAAATTAGTAAACAATTTTTTTTGTGCCTTTTTTGTAGTGCAAGTTCCAAAAAAATGAGGTTTTACTGTGGCAATTTTGTACTGCTGGTCCATTGTTACACTATTTTTGTTGAATACTCATACTGCAGGTATCAAAATTGACTTATTTCATACTGCGGGTATCAAAACTGTATAATTTCATACTGCAGTTAGCAAAATATCTGTCAAACTGCGGGTATGTTTTTTGGTTGGTGGGCTGCAACCACTATCACTTTTAGTATGGAATTACCCCCTTCTCCCCCTTCCCCCCTTTCCCATCCCTGTCCGATTAATGGAAGTTTATCGATCTATTGTTGATAATATAGCTGTAAAATTTGGAAAAACTTCACTGTTTGGTCTAGTGCTCCTTTAAAGTAGTACCTAGTTGAAAAATGTATCTTTACGAAATAGAGCATGCGTCATATTAGGAAACCAAATCTTATAACATTTTACTATTCACTTGGTCGGTGCTACATCACATTCGGGAAGGGACGTCATTTTTTTGAGTGAAAACAAACCTGTGCCCGATGCACGTGGGCAAGTCCTTATGCGTTTACTGTGTGCGGTACGTATCGCATAAACAAACACAGCTGATCGCTTTGTTTTTACTCCAGGACGTGGTGAATACGCGCGATTGCAATGCGGTCTGATGATCTCTGATCACATTTCCGACCAAGTAATTACATGGAGGCCGCCATTTTGTAATATTTTCCATGATCCTAACGTTAAAGCCTTATGCAATGTTAAATATTTCAAATTTGAAATAGGTCTGGGAAAATATCTTTGCAAGGGGACACATAAAAACTCAGGAAAATACCTTCATTATTCTCATGGCATATATTATCCTACTCCATCTTTATATGGTTACCACGCCGTTTTCCAAATATTATAAAAATTAGACAATACAACTAGGCTTTTGGGTGCGGAAATTCCAAGTTTGAAAATTCAAATGTTTTAAAACATAATGTTAAGTTGCGTTTCACATTGAATTTTCAAGTAACGAAATAAGAAACCATGAAATTTTACATTTAATATGCGTGATTTATGGTATTTCTGAACATTTGCATTTTAACATATAAACAAAAATAGCTGCATGACTTCAATATTTCCATGCATGTACTATACAGGTTCCTAATATTAGGCATGCTCCCGGGCTGATAAAAGGAAAGATTGGTGCAGGTCTGTTCTTTGATTTGGAACAATTATCAGATTATATTGTTTTCCTTGTGTCAGTACAATTCAACCATCTGTGGTTATCAGTTCGGTCCACGCCCCCGAACGGGAGCTAGGCTCAATCGGGATATTTTTGTCATTATAACCCACAATGCATCTGTCCAAATTCAAATCTCTCTAAAGAAATGCATAACGGTGAAAATGGTTTGGGCCAAAGATAAAAAAAATGCATGCAAAATATTCTAATTTTTTTGGTGCAACAGAACGATGGAATTATTTTCTCCATTTTCGCCAGCGCAAATTTGACTTTCACCAGAAAATTTTGAAGTTTTCTTTAAAAATTCAAATAGTTTCTGAAAAGCAGATTTTAAGATTTTAGTCACCCAAAGCTCAAGCAAAAGCTCAAATTATACAGAAAAAATTATTTCAATATCATTTGCAAAGTATAAAACTTTAGAATTATAGAATTTGAAAAGCAAGAAAATTTTAACGGCTGAACCCGATTAGAAACAGTTTGAAATATTGTCAATGCATAAGTCTCGATCTCCCAATCAGGTGATCTCCCGATCGGGAGCGTGGACCGGACTGTTTATGTGTAATTTAGAACAAACAAGCTTTAATTCTTGACTATTTGAATGTTTTACAGTGAAACTTTTATCATCTTCAACACAATCATTGTGTACTCTGAAAAAATGTTACCATGTAATTATTGCTTTGTAAAAATAGCATTCTTGATGAATAGTGTATGGCTTTTGCTTGAAAAACAAACATGAACTATTATAAATTATCAGTTCGCTTCGTACCGCCGATTGGGGGACTTAATACGTCCCCCAAGAGACTCAAGCATGCGCACTGAGATTCCAGTGATATATGGAAGCCGCCATTTTTATTGTGAAGTTTCAGTCATAGACGCTTATCAATTGTTTCATTGAAAGTGTAACAAAGTTTGCTTTCTTCAGTTTAAATTTCGCGAAAGTGAAACAACTTCGTTACTATCACGCAGTTATTGCTAAATAATTTTAACAAATCCCCAAATTGTTTCTCATCATTTCAGAAAACCTTGTTAAAGCGCGACTGCCTAACGGTAACACGTAATAAGAATTTATCACTTTTCTTTAAGTTTCTCGAAAACCGCACGGTGAATAAAGCGCACGGTGAAAAGATCATTCATATGCCATTATTTCAAATCGTGAAGAAAAATTTAAACCGTTCGCAGTGGTTGAGTACCCCGAGCTCGAAATGTGTCTTTGATTCTTATGTTATTCCTATACAAACTTTAAATTTGGATTAATGCATTGTGGGAAACTTCAGTAAAAGATCCCCCGATCGGGAGAACAAAACTGTTCTCCCGATCGGGGGTACGAACCGGACTGATAATCGTTGGTTTTAAAATTCCAAAAAGGGATGTCGTGCCCATTAGTGTTTGCATTAAATTTGTCTTACGTTCATGGCACATCCAACGCTAAATTCCCCATCGGCCCCGGTCCCAAAGTCCATGGTTACACCTCTGATTATGGGGAATATTTCGGCTCTGTGTTCATTTGCTTAAAATTGTTGTTTGTCTGTCTGTCTGTCTGTGTTTAGTTGCTTGAAACTTTTGATTGTCTGAACACTCCGCATCAAAGATGGTTCATTGTGTTATTATCCATCATATTCCTCATCACATGCATCATGTCAATCATGCTGGCCCTGACAAGGAAACAACATTGAGATAGTCCATTATGCAGAATATACTTAAAATTTTATTTCAGCAATCTTATTCTACACGGAATCAAATCATGGTAATTATATTTATTTTTATTTGAAGACTCAGCTTCCGCAAAGCACTTATATGAAAGTGTAAGTATATTAATGTGATCCAGGCACGAACTTGCTTTCGACAGTATTTATTCAAATCATCTAAAAATGGCAGCCCTGGTAATGTATGGAATAATTGCTCATCATAATTTTACTTGTTGGTTTCCTTGTACAACCTGAAACAACTTTCAACAGATTACTATAAAGGAAAGAATGTAATCAATTATGCTGTAAATCAAAGAAAGAAGAAATGAAAGCTGCACATGGGAGAAATATTAGATGTATGTCAAAACAAACCAGACAATTTGTGTTTATGTAATTGATATGAGGTTACATAATTTTCGTGGGGGCAAATTTACCCCCCCCCTCCCCTCTCTCCCCGTAAGGCCGTCATAAGGACCCTGTAGCTACGCCACTGATTACATTGGATCTGTAAAGGTATCCTTGACGGATGTAGATTTTGTATTCGACTGAACGCAAAAAGAGCTTGAAAATTTGAACAGAATACTCGCAAATACTGTAAAGTGAAATATTGTTGCTAGGGTTGCTAGGGCGACAAGAAAGGACAATTGCGCACATGGACATAATGGAGGGAAATATAAGATGCATGCAAAAGCAAACCAAACAATTTCTATTCAATTGTTACGAAGGCAAATAATTCTCGTCCGTAGGACGTCACTAAGTATGTGTATTACAGGTAAATCTAACCCCAGCTCAAGATTTAGCCCGCCATCACTGGGCGGGCCCTATTAATTAAATATGTATTATGTAGATATGCGTCTCAAAAATAAATAAAATTGGCCCAAGTCTGCAAACCCATGACCTGTTACCCTGTCACATGATTGCAAGCTCCATATTTGATTAAAATAAAACTTTTAAGCAATGAATGAATACAAAATAAAGAAAGATCTCTCGGAAACATTAGTAACTGTTACTGTAAATAATTTCTTATTTCCGGAAAGTCGGAAACATTCTTTTCCTCATTTCGCCTGTTTAAATAACTTTTATGTAAACTTTCCTTGGTCATATTGCATTGGATCTATAAAGGTATCGTTGACGGGTGTAGATTTTGTATTCAGCGGAACGCATAAAGAGCTTTAAAATTTGAACAGAATACTCACAAATACTGTAAAAACATATTCAAATGCGCTGTACAAAAACAAATAAATAGAAATAAAATATTGTTGCTAGGGTGGGAACAAGAGAGAATAGTTGCGCACATCGACATAATGGAAAGAAATATAAGATGTATGTCAAAACAAACCTGACGATTTCTATTCTGTTGTTACGAAGGCAAATAATTATCGTGGGGACAACCCTTCCCCCTCCCCCGCTATGCCGTCACTAGGCTGCTAGGTATGTGTCTAACAGAAAAAAAAATCTAACCCCAGATCAAGAATTAGTTCTAAATTACTGGGCGGACCCGATTAGTAAAATATGTCCTCTAGAAATGTGAGTCACAAAAATAAACTTGGCCTAAATCTGCAATTCCAGTAATCTGTTACCAGCTTACCCTGTCAGCTGATCGCCAGCTCTATTTAAAAAATAGATACAACTTAAAAACAAAGAATAGATAAAAAAAAAAAAAAAAAAATCTCTCAGAAACGTTAGTAACTGCTGTTTATAAGAACTGTCTTATTTCCGGAAAGTCAGATTAACATTCTCTTCCTCATTTCGCCTGTTAATGTAAACTTTGCTTGGTCATTATGTATTAGATCTTTAAGTATACCGTGGACGGTATATATTTGTATTCAGTGGAACGCGAAAATAACTTTCAACCTTAAAGAGAATGCCTTTAGATTACAACCAACGAGTTATGGCTAATCAAAGTTTGAAGAATTTGAAAGAATTTATTCAAAGGCTGTGATGTATGACTGTATGAAGAGATGATTCGGAAAATACAACTCAAAATGTAATGCTTTAAAGGCTGCCATAAATTTCAGTCCTCAGAATGATTCGACTATTGTCTCTTGCTGTAATCGGAGATTCAAAATTTTCATCAATTTTCGGGAAATAGCTAAAATATCTTTCAATATGACCGAATGTTCTTTCAAATTTACTAAAGTTTTATTTAATTCTACTCAATTTTACAAAAGTATTTTAGTAATTCCCCAATGTTACCTCCCCACCGAGAAGAAAGCATACATGCAACTGTAGGGGCTGTTTTCCCTGTCCCCCGTTACCTACGCCTTTTATTTCTTCCTGGATGCATCCAATAATTTTGTCTACTTTCTTAACTTCAAGTCTTTAAAACATCTGCCCTATGCTTATTAAATGGAAAACAGAAATTGTGTTGCTTCAGAAATTAAATTATTTAGATGTGCAGGGTTATGCCAACACCCTCTATCCCACCTCTCTTCACCTAAAAACAAGGTTTATAGAGAGGGGACGATTGTACCGCAGGGGCCCGGGTATGCCGGATGACTGCAGCGGCGACCGTTGATGAGAGGCATACAATGTAACAAAATGTAATCAACAAATGTTTGCCTCAACACGCTAAGTTTGTTTCAGATTTATCTAAATGACGCACCTGACTGCACGTGACACATGTTGGGTGCAGAATATCGGCATTCGCGTTGTTGGACTTGAAAAATCCATTTCATCAACTATACTTATGCTAAATTTTAATAAGTTTCCAAAACAACATAACTGAATCTATTCATACAACTCTGACCAATTCGTTTCATTTTAATAAAAATGACGAAATGCAAGCCACATTTGGAAATTGTCCCCCGACCATCACGCACAGTGACGTAGGAATGGTCACTTCTCAGGATGGAATGAACTCCCAATATTTCCCGGTTACAAGCGGAAAAATTATACTGGTAAATTAATTTTCTTCATGATAAATCTTCAGAGTCTTCGGGGCTTCGTCCCTGGACCCTTCCAGGGACTTCTCTTGATTCCTTCCCTTAATTTTCCCCAGAACCCTTCAATTTTGTATTTACATTTTTGAACTAAATGTTGATTTTAAGCTAATTTGGGCATCATAAACTTACAAATCTTAAGACCATGCCTTTCAAGTTAAATTTCTATTCTGCCTGTTTAGAAACGGTAACCTAGATTTTAACATGAGAATTAAAAATTTCTTTTCATCACTTATTTTTTCGAACATTGTGTTGGTTTTCAACTATTTTGGGGCAGTAAATACAAGAAATTTTCAGACCCTGCCAAGTTTCGTCCTAGACGCCCCGGGACCCTTAAGCGGGTAGGCTACATGCTGTTCGCATGCAGTTCCTGGTTTGGTACTTTGCGTCTACAATCACACAAAAAATGGGAACATTCCCCCCCCCCTTCCACGTAAATCGGTTATAGATAAGTCAGGCAAGTGCAACCTTTCCTCGGGAAAATTTGTCTTAACCCCGCTCGAAGTCTAGTTACGCCCCTGACAGCACCTGGGCAAGTGACGGTGAATTTGCTCCCCCATGAGATCGTTTTTTCTCCACTTGCCCCCCAGAAAATGTTGTAAAGTGACATATTTTGTCAGATTTATAGGCTTTTGCACCCCCTATGACTAAAATCCTGGCACCGCCTTTGACCTGGGGAGATGGAAGTGCAGCCGCAAGTGACCGGACAAGATGGCGACGGATAATTAATCGCCATATATTCCCTCGCGAAGGAGAAAAACGGATGATGTTGATGATCCCAAACGTTGATGCAAAATCTGGAAATATGCTTGAGTCTGGAAATTTCCTTCTTTTCTGGAAAATATTCTTAAGTTTTCAGAAAATTGCTTTAATTTTCGGAAAATTGCTTGAATTGTCGGGAAAATTCCCTCAATTCCGGGAAATATTCGTGTGTGAATGTAAATAAAAAATGATAATTCTGTAAAAGAATTCATTTAAAAATTTTGCGAATAATATTTCTTCGTTGTTTTAGTTTGATATCTGAAAAGAGTATCGATATTTTATTTCTCTTGTCTGTTATGAAAAAGTATTAGAAATTCGTGGTGATTGAATTCACTATGGCATGCTTGCATGCAGTGGCTTAGGAACTAAACCCCTCCACGCCCCTTATACTTGTATTAGGGCCAAGTACCACCTCACCCCCTCCCCCACAATAATGAAGGTCCGACAAATTGATTTTGAAAAGTCAGATTCCCTTCGCCCCTTTCCTTATTCCAAAGTGTGCATAATTAAGTCGGCGCAAAGACAAATTGTGAATATTCCGAAAACGCTTTATGTTAGCAATGTTCACCTTTTATGTGTTTGATCTTGTCAGGCCGATTTTAGGCACCCCTTTCTCAACTCTCTATACGGGTCTGTGACTTTGATTATCCAAAGATATTCGCCTCTGTGAAGAAAATAAGAATATGACAAGGGTCAGCGAATTTTGTTCTTTTTCTAGACAGTAGGACATCAAATCAGCCCCAGTAAATTATATTGGCATACCGAAAAGTGTTACACGCAAAGCGATCATTTGCCGTACAAGCAAATCTGGGATGTTTCATTTAAAACGTGGAGAATATTTTCTGACTTAAAATCAACTTCGGGAAGTTACTGCGAGTTATATTATGCTCATGTCCGTTTTGTTCATTAATAATCTTAATTATTTAAATTTCGCAAATAAACAACAATCAATATGTATTCAGTGAGCCTGAATCAGATATTGTAATGTTTACAATTACCCAGTAATTTGTTAAACCTTATTTTCATAATAGGCGGTCCCTTATAATCTGAAAATGTTATAGCAATCTCTATCATTGAGTGGCGAAATTTTCAATATTATAAGTACTTCTTTGAAATATTTATGTATGATGATGTTTCTGATATATTTATTAAGCTATCACTGATGTTATGTTTGTAAGTTTGTTGAAGAAATCAAAATATACGAAGAATATCAGCACTTAATATTTGGTCTTTCATTGTGTTGAAAAATATTTGATTTTTCAAAATTGCCGTTTCGCGCCTCATAGCCTCTAGCTCTATTGTTTATTTTTGCTAATATTTCGAAAATGACGTGGTGAATATATCAAATGGGAGTGGAAAAGTTGTAGCCATGACAGTAATGAAGATATTTTCATGAGTTTTAAGTTTCCCCTAGCACCCTAGCCAAAATATTTTCCCAGACGTATTTCACAAATTTGAAATATGTAAAATTGCATAAGGATAGCAAAGGATCATGTGAAATATCACAAAATGGCGGCTTCTATGTAGCAACATTTTAGAAACATTTATGTTCCCATTAATAGGTATGTTACCGTACTGCCAACCAATCAGCAATAACATATCATTGATCTAAGTTCCGGTAGCTGAATACAGTTTGTTTTAAAATTGTGTCGATGGTTTCCAATGACACTTTAAAATATGGTTTTACCAGAGTGTGCACCGCCGAACCGTGTGCGAACGATCCCGAATTCCAATGTTGAGTTATTTCCATTTGGCTGTTTGGAGCCCGCTTGTACCCCTTGTACAAACGATGAAGAAAATTGTTGGCCCTGTTCATTTGGTATTTATTGAGTTCAATTGTTTTAAAGCTAAAAACTCCCATGAACGTTTCTGAGGACTTCGTTTTTATTAGTCATTATCTTACTAAACTGAGGGCGGTTAGTTGTATAACGTGAGTGAAATGCAAAAGTGAGTAAAAAAATAAACTAGGGTAAAAATTGCAAATCCTTCGGTTGCCTTGACAAACCGAGGGTAAAAATTGCAAATACTTTGGTTGCCTTGACAAACCGAGGGATTTGCAATTTTTACCCTAGTATATTTTTTTACTCACGTTAATTGGCTCATATAAGTCATGTTAAGTCCGGTGTTATGTCCGATGTATGTACGTGTCGTATGTGTACGTAGTGTATACCCATGTTACACATGTAGAGTCCGGTGTCACAATGCCGCCCAACCATACGGGTGGTACTCGCTTATATAGACCATTTAGGGGGCGTAACCGGAAGTGACGTATTCAGCAACTTTTGTTACAGCAACTTTAGCCACTGGGCATCACACGCGTTACAAACCATGTACATATGCGCAGAAGTTGCGTTACAATTCATGTACATACAGTCCGGTAGCATGCCTATTAATGGGAACATAAATGTTCCTATTATTGGAAACATTTTGCTACATGGAAGCCACCATTTTGTGATATTTCCCATGATCCTTTGCTATCCTAACGTTAAAGTCTTATGCAATGTTACATTATTCAAATTTGAAATACGTCTGGGAAAAATATCTTTGCTAGGAGAAACTAAAAACTCATGAAAATACCTTCATTACTGTCATGGCTACAATTTTTCCACTCCCATTTGATATGTTCACCACGCCGTTTTTTAAATATTGGAAAAAATAGACAATAGAGCTAGGCTTTTAGGGGGCGAAACGGCCATTTTGAAAATTCAAATGTTTTTCAATAGAAAGATTTTTAATATTTCAAGTACATAAATTAAAAACTATGACATTGTATAGCAACATCTGAACAATATGGCTGCATGACTTCAATATTCTTGTGTGTTATAAATGTTCCTATTAATAGGCATAGAGAGAGAGAGAGAGAGAGAGAGAGAGAGAGAGAGAGAGAGAGAGAGAGAGAGAGAGAGAGAGAGAGAGAGAGAGTTGAACACACAATTACAATGACGGGGTCGTCGCCTGCGTATTCGCCTATGATAGTACAAATGCTATCACGAAACGCTTAGTACGACCCGGACGAGAACACATGTACGACGTACGGACAGACATAACATCGACAACCAAGTCAATGTCCACGGCCTTTCCTTTGATAACCAGTTGTGGAGCACTGGCGTGTCTACCCAACCCAGACTTGAACCCAGGGCCTCGTGGTCTGTAGGCAGGTATGATGAGCGCTACACCACAGTAGGTAGATAATTGATAGGCATGCTCCCGGACTGACATATGAGCAAATGTTGCTGATTATGTAAATGACTGAATGAAAACACTTTGAAGTCAATATCAACCTTATCCGATGTAAGCTTTATTTTGAGTGACACACTCTACCCGTGTTCGATGAGGTGAGGTTGAGTAGGTGAAATTTGTGGTATGACCAGCATGTTCGATGAGGTGAGGTTCAGTAGATTAAATTTGTGGTATGACCAGCATGTGCTAGGCAGGAGGTTTTAGGCTGCTTCGGATTCGTGGAAAACCACTAGGTGAACCCAAATGAAGGCTAGGTGAACCCATATGAATATGATTGACAGTTGTGGAGAAGTTTGTCAGGTCATTCGGAGGTGTGGTGTAGGGAATATATATTTAATATAATATTTTTGGAGGGATAATATTGTTTTTGGAGGGAGAATTAGCTGGAAAATGGCTGTGCTAGATAAGGTTAAACTTTGTGACGATTTTAATGTTCTTGTGATGGAATTGCCTTTTTTGGATGATATTTGTAATGTGCAGGACGTGTACGGTGGTAAATGTTTAGCGCAGAGCAGGCCACATAAAATCGTGCAGGGGGTTGTATGCTCCCGTACTTGTAGTGCGGTCACGTATTGCTTGCCTGAAAGGTAATGATGATAGTTCATTGGTTGCGTACCAAATTGCGCATGCCTCTGAAACATTTTGGTCTGGTTACGCTATGCGTGTTGACCTGGACTTAGGCCGTGAATTAGCGGCAGCAAATGAGGTATTTTGTGTCCATGTTTTGATTGGTTGTGAATATATAGAATGAATAATGAATTTTTTGGTGGTAAAAAGTGGCGGTAAAATGGGGGTATTAATTAAGATGCCGAGAAAATGTATTTTTAAACAAAGTTACTATGGCTTGCCGACACGTAGAATTGGTAAAGGAGGGTTTTCTTTTATTTTCTGACGGGGAATGGCAGACTATTAATGGCTTAACTATGCCAAACTATAAAGCCTATGCGGCGGGTTGTAAGTCAGAATGGAGGTAAAGTCCAAATGAAGGTATTAGTTTTGAGGATATTTCTGAATCGTTGTTGTTATCGGAATCATCATCTGATCGTGAATTTGTAACGCAACGGTTTGCCGCAACTCATTTTGCAATATAACCTTTGAATGGAACGCAGCCATTTAATGCAACGCAATCATTTACTGTACTCTTGACGTGTCAGAACATACGACACAACCGCCAACATGTTTGAAAGATTTTAGAAATAGGATGCTGGCGGAATCTTCAATTTTTTCACCGGACCTCCAGGTTTCATCAGAGTACAAGTCAGACCCCCAGATATCATCAGAGTGCAAGTCGGACCCCAAATATCATCAGAGTGCAAGTCGGACCCCCAGATATCATCAGAGTGCAAGTCGGACCCCCAGATATCATCAGAGTACAAGTCGGACCCCCAGATATCATCAGAGTGCAAGTCAGACCCCCAGATATCATCAGAGTGCAAGTCGGACCCCCAGATATCATCAGAGTGCAAGTCGGACCCCCAGATATCATCAGAGTGCAAGTCGGACCCCCAGATATCATCAGAGTGCAAGTCGGACCCCCAGATATCATCAGAGTGTAAGTCGGACCCCCAAATATCATCAGAGTGCAAGTCGGACCCCCAGATATCATCAGAGTGCAAGTCGGACCACCAGATATCATCAGAGTGTAAGTCGGATCCCCAAATATCATCAGATGAGGTACTTCCTGCAGAGCAACAGGAGGAGCGTGATGCGGATGATGAATTTCTGATTACATTTCTGAAACGGATAGCTATAATTTGGATGATCTATTTTCGAGTATTGATAATGATTCAAATTTAGTTTTAAGGCAAGATTGCGTGAAACCCATTGAGGCTTCGGTAATTCTCGTATCTGATACGGATTTTAGTTCATGTAATCTGGTGATGAGGTACGCCAGCAGGACGAGATACAACAGAGGATGGAATACAGCAGTGTGGAAGTGCTGCGGAAAATGACGTAATTAAGGAATTTTTGGCCGAAATTGTTTAACTGGAGGAGCTTGATGAAATGTTGGACTACAGTCAACTGGAGGAATTGGAAGATGAGTTTTCGGGTTTAATCAAACAACAAGGAAGTTGTAGATAAGTTTCAAACAACGAAATTGTCATTTCGAGTAGAATTTACTAAGAAAGTTTTAAAAGGCTGTTGAATACAATACCAGATCGTTTTGAATATATGTTGCAAATTTATTACAGACCATAATGAGTCAATTTAACGGTAATGATCGTGTATCATTTAATATAACCTGGGATAGTTTGGCTTACCCTATAGAAATTCCTTTTCGGCGTGTAGATCAATTAACGGCAGAAAAATAATGCAAAGTATTCAGAATGTTATGCAGAGCCAAAAAGAGTTTTCTGATAAACGGGATAGGGGGGTCAAGTTCTGACAGTAGTGATGTTGTTTGTGAGAAAGCGGGGTTTTTTTCAATCAAAATTAAATTTCACATGTATTGATAAGAAAGGGGTACTCTGTTTACCTATGGCTTTATTGGAAGCTAAACTGAAATATGATGATATCACGAGGCATGTGCGTGAAAATTTTAAGAAATTCAGGCTGAGCTTATTTTCGCTCAGGCTGGTGTAGATTGTAGTAATTGTGGGAACCTGCAAGCTCTGGAAGCTTTTCAAACTTTTGTTTTTAATTGTTTCCAAATTTTTGTATTTGGGAGTCTGCGATCGATCTCATTATGTATAATGGTAAAGTGGAACGTGATAGGAAATTATGTTTGTTTTATAGTAACAACCATTTTGATGTGATTAATAGTGTACCGCCCTTTTTACAAATACGTGTGTTTTGTTTTAGTTGCTGTAAACCGTGTAAGAGTATGCGTTTTCACAGGTGCGGATTGGTGTGTGTATATTGTCGTTCTCCCGGTAAAAACTGCAGACGTGATGGTGACTGGAAGTTGTGCCCAAAGTAAAACCGTATGTTTCCTAGCAGGACATGTTTGAAGTTGCATTACTTAAAACTGTATGTGAGGGGGTTCGAGGTGCCCTATACGCCATAAAACGTAGGGGCAGAATAAACATATCTGCTAGGCTGGGTCTTATTGCCCTAGCTGTAAACGTAGCTGTAAGCCGGGGCATAAGTGTTTTATTTCGGCAAATAAACCTCGTAAAACTGAGAAACCTGTGCAGTATGTTTATTTTAATTTTCAAAGCTATATTTTGCGGGCAAATATTGAGGGCATTGAAAAGCATCAACCAAATTTTGTATAGGTATACGCACTTGTTGTTTTTGTTCTTCTATACCAAATTTAGATGTGATATGTCCGACTGGAATCATGATCGTTTCATCAAGTTTTTCGAGACGCGCAATATTCAGGAATTTATTGATTATGTGATATATCAGGTATCACTTATGTGGCTCATAACTTCAAGTGGTATCATGGGGGATTTGTGTTAAAATAATTAAGCAAGTGCGGTGCTAAATTTTCTGTGATTATGAACGGAAACAAGATTATGAGTTTGACATCAAAGAAACATGTGAGTAAGAGTAATACAACGCCGCGTTTCCGTTTATTTGATTCGTTATGTTGTTTTTTCCAATGTCACTGGCGAAATTCTTATTTACGTTTGATCTGAAAGAACGCGAAAAAGGGGTTTTCCGTATCTTTTCGATGACGCTTCAAATGATAATTATGTAGGTGACTGGCCTGATGTAAAATACTATGATCCTGATCAGATGTTCACAGCAAAAAGAATCCAATATTTCACATGGTATGCGTCACAAGTGGGCAGGCGTTTTGATATGCAGCAGGAAATTAGAAAGTATTGTTTGTCAGATGTTATCATTTTGAAGGAGGGGTGCTTGTGTTTTCAAACGTTTTTCCGTGAACAGTTTGGTTTCGATCCCTTTGAATTTTCGATAACAAATTCTTCGGCGCATGCGTAATTTTCGTTCTAAGTATTTGCTTGATGATACGCTTGCGGTTGTATCTGCTTGTGGTATTACAGGTAGACACATTCAATCTGCAATAGCTCTTCAATGGCTTCGCTATAGGTCTTTGGAAATTCATGAAACGATTCAGACTGCAAAATCGGATGGGGTGAGGCTAGGGTTGGGAACTATTATTTAGATGGGAAGGGTGTTTAAATTGAATGAATGTGTTTTCCATGAAGCGCTATTTGTTAGCTGTTTTAAGCAAAGGGTTATCGATGTTAACATGCAAGATTGGAAAAGCAATTTGTCTTCAATGGATAATCTCCGTACATACAATATTATCAAGAAGGATTTCTTTGTTGAAAATTATATTTTGTATTTGAAGCAATATTATCTCCGCAAAACTATAGCTAAGTTTCGGTGCAGTACACTGAATATTGAAGTAAACAACGGACGTAAGGCCAGTGTTCCTTAATATGCACAAAGGTTTTGTTTTTCTGTAACCTTCGAATTATTGGCGACGAATTTCATCTATTATTAGTTTGCCCTTTTCTCAATGACTTACGTAAACATTACATCCCGTGTTATTATCGTCGCAATCCTTGTATGGAGCTATTCTCATCATTACTAAATACTGATTCCAAACAGCTATTGTCCCGTATTTCCCTGTTTATATTTCATTCATTGAAACGTCGTGGGAATGTTGGGCAAGCAGTGAATGTTGTATGATAATTATTGTTCTGTTTTTTTTGTAGGTAATTATGATTCGTAATTTGTACTTTGTTCCCTCAGTCATTCAGTTGTTGTATGTTATTGTGAAATTGTATTGTAACATGGGCCGGAAGGCATAGTTTATCGATTTAAATGAATGAAATGAAATGAAATGATATAGGTCTTTGGAAATTCATGAAACAATTCAGACTGCAGAATCGGATGGGATGAGGCAAGGGTTGGAACTATTATGTAGATGGGAAGGGTGTTTGAATTGAATAGATGTGCTTTCCATGGGTGCTTGAAGTGTTACCCCAATCGAACGTCTTTAACGCCATACGGTGAGTGCACTATGGGTGATGTCCGTAACGAAACGTCACGGCGAAAAGAGGACAATGAAAAATAGGGTATGACAATGGAGGTTATGTGGGAATGTAAGTGGGATCGGCTTTGTAAGGAGGATGAGGGGGTCAAATTATTCAATCAGCGTAAGAATGTGTTGAAACCTTTGAATCCACGAGATGCTTTCTTGGCGGTGGAATGAATGCGTCATGCCTGTATTACAAATATGCTGAGGGTGAGGAGATGCATTATGTAGATTTGTGTTCCTTATACCCATAAATCAATAAAAAGGGGGTGTATCCTGTTGGACATTCTGTAAAACTGAAAGATGTGGAATTGGATGATTCGAATGCAATTTTTGGTTTCATAAAATGAAAAGTTTTACCTCCCTTGGATTTGTTGCACCCTGTATTACCTGTAAGAGTAAATAAGAACTTAATCTTTCCGCTTTGTTTGAAGTGTGCCGAAACTGAGTATCGTATATGTGATCATTGCGATAAATATCGGTCATTTTGGGGGACATGGGTGCATCTAGAATTGGCAAAAGCACTTGAAAAGGGTTACAAAGTGGTTGAAATTGCAGTCTTGGCATTTTGAAGAAAAATGCCAGGAGGGTACAAATAAAAGCGCGTTATTCAGCCAATATATCAACGCAATGTTAAAGCTGAAAGCTGAGAGCAGTAGTTTCCGTTCTTGGAGTAAGACTTTGGAGGATAAGGAAGTTTATATTGATGCTTTTTGAGGTTGAAGGTATTGCTCTTGATATGTCAAATATCAAGAAAAATCCAGGGCTTAGGGCTCTTGCCTAATTGATGCTGAACGCCTTCTGGGATAAATTTGATCAACGGGCGAATTTACCTCCAGACTGCCAGACGAGCTTTGTCACTGCATGCGCTGAGTTTTTTCGGCTTCTAAGAGGGTGTAACTAAAATTTCTAATATGTTTTTCATGGATGAAACTACCGCAATGATCACATACAGACATATGCCGACAAGGATGAATGGGTTGTGGGCGGGGGGCAGAATAATATTTATATTGCTGCATTGACAACTGCACAGGCACGTTTGAAGTTGTATGATTTGTTATATCAGTTGGATGACTGGGTGACGTACTATAAAACCAATTCTGTGATTTATGTACGTAGGCTAAATGATCCTCCAGATCTTGTAAAGATTGGTAATTTTTTGGGATCTCGCTAATGAGCTAGACGGATATGGGCCGGAGGCCTACATTGAAGAATTTGTTAGTGGCGGACCTAAGAATTACGCGTATCGTGTGAGAAAAGGTGATGGTGAAAAGGTAGAGGAATGCAAGGTCCGGGGTATTACGTTAAATTATGGGGTTACAAAACTGGTCAATTTTAATCGAATAAAATTCCAAATAGATGATATGATGTCTGGTAAGCCTGTTGAGGAGTATGCAATAAGTGTTTGATATAATCATAAGATTGGTCGTCAAGGACCCACTGAAATTATATTGAAAGTTCTTTTGAAGGAGTACAAACCAGTTTATAATAAGAGAATGATAAATGCAGATTACACAACGTTACCCTGAGGTAGATACCTAAGAAAAGTAATTCACGTTTGGTGTCGGAAGATGTTCATGCTATACATTTAGTGACAAGGATACGGTAGATGTAGACGAGGAGGAAGAATTTCCAGCCACTCAAGTAAGTACTCGTAAAAGAGATCATCAGGATATGTCTTCTATTGATTTGAAGGATTCAGATCCTATTATTGAAACATCAGAGGATGTTTTAAAGGATTTAGTGGAAGGCATGTCTGATATTGAAATTTCGCAACTGTTAAAAAGACAGCTCTAAAGAGACACTGCCAATTCCAAGATAGGGGTTCTCTCGAAAAACGGGTAAAAGTGGTAAATTCTACTCAGTTTAAAACGCCGGTTAAACGACAGTTTAAAGCTCGATTTATCTCACCTTTGGCTAAAAGCAAATGTCAACAGTTTAAAGCTCCGGCTATCTCACCTATTAAAGCTCCGGTTATCTCACCTTTGGGTAAACCACAATTTCAATTAAAAAGAAAACTGAAACTTCATTCCGCCCACTGGCTGGTTTTATTCCATACTTCAAGGTACCTGTCGTAAAACAGCCAGTAAAAGTATCAACTTTTGCGTCGTTTGAGCTACAACCCATTCCAGGCGCTGCCACCTCCGACTAAAACGTATAAGTTTACATTTGCTTTACCTCAGAAAAACTGTGATCAAAAGAAGAGATTTCATTTCAGTTTTAATATATATTATGTACAGATGTAAAACTTAATGTAAGTTTCATTTATAATGAAAGTTTTCGACTGTAGACTACAAGCTCCATGTACTTGGTTTGTGGCGGGGCCTTCTGGTAGTGGTAAGACTGTACATGCAATGAATGCATTGACAAAAGGCTATTTATATCCAGCCCCTGTGACTATATAATGGTGTTATGGTATATGGCAGTCTAAATATAATAATACACCCTCTGTATCAGGTTTTAAATTTGCTAAAGGGTTACCCCCGATTGATTTTTATCGAAAATCTATACAATCATCATAATGTGATAGTTATTGATGACTTAATGTCCGAATTAGATACAAGATAGGGTGCGGGATTGTGAACAAATTATTTACAAGGCGGAGTCATCATGCAAATATTTTGGTTATTTTGATTGTGCAAAATGCATATTTGAAAGGGGGTTGTGATGTGAAATTGAATTTTAATTACAAGTCTCTCTTTAAGAATCCTGCAGACATGGACATTAGTACACTCGCAAAACAAATGTACCTTGGTGGGAAAAAGGTAAATAGCTGATGAGAATATATAAGGATGCAACAGATGTACCTTTTGGTTATTTATTTCTTAGCTTTAAGCCTGAAATACCAAAAGCTTTAGAATTGCGTACCAACGTATTTGGGGAGGGTCCTTAATATTTCTATAGTATAATGTAATGAAGATATGGCTGATACTAAGACGAAAATGAGTAATGTTATTAGATACCATAAGGAGTTGTGTTTACTATGTTCTGATGAGCTTTCTGCAGCTGATAGGAGATGGTTAAAGAGGGAGGCACGTCTCAGATTTAATACAGTAAAAATGGTGGGGGGTACTATATTTTGACGTCACTTCCGATTGTGGAGGCAAGATCCGATCCTCTGTCTGTTTGTACCACACAGTACAGCCAGACACTAGCATGTACGTTGTGTGTGCAGAATTACACACACAGCGCATTACGTTACTGTGACAAGAAACTTATTTGTTTTTTCAATGCTTTTTTGTCAGAAAGCGAAAGTGAAAGTTTAGTATTATAATACTACAATGATAGTCACCAAATGAGAATTACTGAGAAAAAAAAGAAGAAGAAGATGAAAGCAAAAAGTCAAAATATACGATTTTACCAGGGCTTGAACTCACGACAAGATTTGGAAAAAAAGACGTTACTTGCGATCGCCGCAACCATCTGGGCTATCTCGTGTGGTGACTTCAGGGCGTTTTAAATGACTATATATCTTGCAATACGAGACAACGAATCGCGCAGCAAAATTTCAACCAATCAACAAATTTAAAAGGAATTCTAAATATTGTGCACATATGACGATATCGCCTCGTTAAATAAAAATGTACCATTAGATTTTTATGATTGTTTGGGCGAGATAATCTTGAATACATTAATCGGGTAATATAAAGTTACCTACCTACGTAAAACAAGAGCTTCGTCCTTATTTTGCAATCATGAAAGTCTTAAGTAGCCGTAAAATCCCTCTCCCTCTGGATATTAAGAAGCACGCTTTTCAAAGTCACATGTGCGGAAAACGCGGTCAGAGAGGTGGAGCCAACTTCTATCGAAAAGTCATAAAGTCTGTCCTTCAGACGATAGCACCCATTACAGCATTATAGGAATACCGCCTGATCTGTTTGAGAAGACTCCGTCTATTGATGTGCGAGGTATTAGAAAGCTGTCTGGTAAAAAATGAAGAAGTCCGTGTCAATTCCTCTAGCTCAGTACCAGACTTTAACAACAAATTATAATATTCCTTCTGTTGAAACAAAATGTCTGTTTGATATAGAAAAAGAAATGAGAAATGTCATAGATAGCTCGTTATCAACTTATGATTTTTTTTTATGAAGATCTATTGCAAGAACATAGAAAATACAACCCTGAAATTTCCCGTAGAAATACACCCTTTACAACCCCACCTGCAGTTAGTAGTATGCATTTACCTTATAAATTGAATTCAGCTAGTGCCAAAGTAGAGGTTTTGAAAGTTTTATCCTCCACGATACCCGAGAAAGAGGAAGGGAAGGCAAGTGCGTTTTTAAATGCAATTTGGAATGATGTCGGGCATTTATTTAATGAGCAAGGGGTGTTCATGCCTGAGGGAGTCGGGATTAGAGGTACAAATGTCAGTGACATTTTGCTACAGGGGTTATAACTCATGAGAAAATTTACAGCTCCTGGGGTTAGCGAATTTGCAGACGCCCTAGCTACCACTAACATACCTGTTATGATTATCCCCCAGCGCGAGCTCCGTAAATTGGTGCGGAAGAGGCGACAGGAAGGTCTAAAACTAGATTTTAATGATTCCGATTTTAATGATGATAATGATAATGATATCTCCGATCGCTGCGTAAAAAGTGACATTTCTCTTTCAGCCATCAAGAAGTTAATATACCTACGAGGAAGAAGACGGTGTATCGGGGTTGGTAAAAGGTTGGGCAAAACTTTGATTTTTTTTTCGTAAATTGAATTGCACATGTGCTTGTTGCGGGGGCATATTGACTTGAAAGATAGCAGTGATGGAAAACAGGCCTCACGCAGTTACACGATTGGTATAATATATTGGCCCGAGACCTAACTGGCTTTGCAGGGCAAGGGGCAGCAATCAAGCATCTGAGGTAGGTACCCAGGTGAAGGGGTGGTTGAAGCAGCATATCCCATATAGAGGGCATAGATTTGCTTAGTTAGGAGCCTGGCATTGGCCTGTGAAATTATGCCATCTATTTGTTTGTGAAGTTGTTCATTTTTCCAAACTAAGTTTAAGATCAATTAGGGAAGGAAGACCTCCTTCACGACTGTTTCCTTCCATTATCATACACCCCGCCAAAAAATTCATTCAACATTGAAAAAAGGTGCTTATAGCCTTAACAAACCTAAATTGCAGAAGTACCCTCAATTACATGTGAGAGTGTTTGGGGAAGGAGAGCAATGGCAGGCTGATTTAATGCCAATGCAATTGGTGTCAAAAGATAAGGAAGGTTTTAATTATATTTTGTCGGACATTGAGGTTTAATTCCAAAAAAGGGTGGTTGGAACCCGTGAAACGTAAAACTGGTCCTCTAGTAGCAAAAGCATTACACGAAATATTTTTACGGGCGGGGAAAATTCCGTTGAAATTACAAAGTGATAAAGGGACTGAATTTTATAACACGGAAGTAAATAATTTACGGAAAAAGTTTAACATCAAACTATTTTCTACTGACAGTGATGTTAAAGCTAGCATTGTAGAGAGATTTGATAAATCTATTAAAAATACCCTTTGGAAATATTTTACTTTCATCGGAAAACCGGTTTGGCTTGACATCCTGTCAAAAGTGGAGATGGATATATTAATCGATACCACACGTCAATCAAAATGACACATGCGGAAGTGCGGGCTGATAGTCAAAAGCTTGTATGAAAAACATTATACAGTAATATAAAAAAAAACACAGCCGAGGGAAATAATTAATGTTGGCGATAGCGTTAGAATTTAAAAAGATAGAGGCATATTTAAACGTGATTATTACCAGAATTGAAGAGTTGAAATTATGAGGTTACAGCTGTTCTTAAACAAGAAGGCACTAGGTATAAATTGAAGGATCGGATGGGGGAGCATCTATCTACCTACTGTGGTGTAGCGGTTATCATACCTGTCTACAGACCACGAGGCCCCGGGTTCAATCCTGGGGTGGGTAGACACGCCAGTGCACTACAACTGGTTATCAAAGGCCGTGGACATTGACTTGGTTGTCGATGTTATGTCTGTCCGTACGTCGTAACCTGTGTTCCCGTCCGGGTCGTATTAAGCGTTTCGTGATAGCATTTGTACTAACATAACCGAATACGCAGGCGACGACCCCGTCATCGTAATTGTGTGTTCAACTCTCTCTCTCGGGGAGCGTCTCATTGGTTGGTTTTATCCTGAAGAGGTACAAAAAGTAGAAGCTCCTGAAATTTATAAGATTGAACGAGTATTACGCACTTAAGGGGTGGGCACAAAGAAATAATTAATTGGTGAGGTGGTTGGGGGTATGCTGCAAAATTTAGTTGGTGGATAAAAAGTGATTATTTTGTGTAATAGCTAGAACAAAAGATTTTATTTGGACTCCACCTAATAATGCCAGTTTGTCTAAATTTCCAAAAAATTCAATTTCTGATTTTACAGTTCCGTCAAAGAAACCAATTTTGCTTGAGGGTGATTGGGTAGCAGGAGATACTGCTGCATATTTCCCCAATGGTATCTTGTTGATTAACGCTGAGAATACCGTTGTCAGGTATAGTAAAGGTGGAAAGAAAACACAAGCTATTATTACATCTATTCGTAATATCAATAGAATGTCGTTGATTAAGAAGAAGTGGCTGGATCTTCGATTTAACGATTTTACAAAAATTACAGAGCTAGTCCCAGGTAGATTAAAGTTAGATATGAAAGTGGTGTTCTGATTATCTTTGAAGGGGCCTCTTGTTCGATACTATGGTTTTGGCGACAGAACTAAAATTACGTGGGGGACGGATAATCGTACATATGTCGCTCCAAATGATTTTAGTACAGCGGGTTTAGGTGAGTTAAGAATTTATTGTGACCTGATAGAGCCGATGCTGTTTAATGGTGAATACAAATAGCTGTTATGTACTGCGAATGTGAACGATGGAGGTGACATAATTTACAGGCTAAATGTCATAGAATATAGCCCCATCGATATATCCAATATAAATAAGGTGCGCCTACGGATTGAAACAGATAAGAAACAATCGGCAGGGTTTTCATCAGGAGTCACGGTGTTAGGTTTACATTTTAGACCTCGTCAGGTTATTTAAAAAAAAATGGCAAATGTCCGTAATAAGGATTTTTTTTTCTGGCATGTTTCTAAATCGGTTACAGATGACAAGCAGCCTGCTCATAAGCTGCGTCAAAAAGCTGCTCAACAAATGGGCCTTGCTGGTGATTGGAAGGTTGGGGCACAGACAGCGACTCTCCCATTTGAGCTGGTACCGTACGGGCCTTTACCGATTACTGCAACAGTGCTAAATACTAATGTTAATA
Source organism: Chiridota heheva (assembly GCA_020152595.1). Lineage (NCBI taxonomy): Eukaryota > Metazoa > Echinodermata > Holothuroidea > Apodida > Chiridotidae > Chiridota > Chiridota heheva. The sequence continues at coordinate 59,391 of JAIGNY010003438.1, forward strand.
ATACGCCTGATGAGGAAACACAGCTCAGCTACCGTTATATGGATGAGGGTTCTGTATTTCCTAATTTCTTTGCCCCTAATCTGCAATTTCATAACGGGGAAGGTACGGGGTTTAAAGCATATATGGTTGACGATAAATTTAGAATACGGGCTGTGAATTCGAATAAAAGTTTGTTGTTAAGAGGGATAATTTGTCAGGTTCTTGGTTTTATAAATAAATTGGTCTTTATTTAAGCAGGGAAGCCCACGAATAATAATCCTTTAGGAATTTAGTGTATCGGGATAGTAGCGGTACTCATTATTGGGTTGTGGCCGACTTCCTGTTAAAATGCCTCAAATTCGGCATATGTATGTTTATAGCAATATTGTTGAGCCGTCTCTAGTGGGTGACCAAGAGGTACCGCTGCTAATGCATTCTGAGGTGGCTGAATCTGGGTGGTTATCAACCAGACAGAAATTTTGTTACAACCCGGTTAATGATAACATCATCAGTACCGTCGATATTGCGATACATGATGGCATAGGGTATCCGGTTGAATTTACAGCGGGTAACATTGCTCTAAGTTTGCATTTCAGGCAAAGAAGGTTGCTGCTATAAAACTAAGATCCACTGTCTTGCTTGAACACTTATTATTTATCAATCCATAAGAGAACAGCATGGCTAATGAGGTATTTGTTGGAGCTCCGTATCAACGGGGTGGCATAGGCGGTATATTTGCAGCATTCGGTAGAACCCTTTTACCTGGTGCTGCTATTTAAGCAGGCATAAAGAAAGCACCTTCAATAGCCAGAGGAATAGCAAAACAAAAGATGCGTGTGGGAGGTGACATGGCAGCAAATATTATTGCTGGAAAAGAAGTAAAAAACACAGTGCGCTCTATATCGGCGCGAGAAAAGGATTTAATAGCTGCGGACCTGCTAAAAGAATTACAAGCAGCTCAGACCGGGTCGGCGAGAGTATGTGTTACAAATAAGAAAAGACCGAGGAAAGCTGCTAAGAAGAGAGCTGCCACCAAGAGGAAAACAAGAAACAAAGAGGAAAACACCTACAAAGCAAAAACTAGCTGCAAAGCGTAAACCAGCTGGGTGCTCCAGTAATTTAGATCAGATTTTCAGTAAATACCACTTTTACACATGGCTGTGCTAGTAGATAGATCTGAATTGCATTATGTATCCATCCCTCTAACTCAAAATGCGATCGAGGAGACCATCGATCACAGACTGCGTGTGACGGGGGCCCTAACCGAGCATGGTCCGATAGAATTTAGCATCACGGGGGAGGGGGAAACATACTTAGATCTGAACTCTATTTGCTTATCAATTCAATGCAGCGTTAAGAACTTGGATGAAACATCAGCCCTCGCTGCAGCGGACAAATTATCCATTACCAACAACATACTGCATTCATTGTTTTCAAAGGTATCGGTTAAAAATAGGTGGGCAAGAGGTGAGTGAGCAGGCATCAACATACCCATACAAAGCATACCTGGAAACTGCTAAACTTTAATTTCAAAGCAAAGAATACCTTTTTGTCCATGGGCGGGTAGTATGATGATGCTCTGTTGTCAGCAAACAATGAAATGGAATTTTTATTCAGCAAGTGCTTGGAAATGGGGTGGAAGGAGCGGGGAGTGCTGATCCAGGATAGCACGGCTGGTACAGCAAATACCTTTGAACCGTTTGGACCTCTTTTTGTCGATCTCTTCAGATCGGAATTGCTTTTACCAAACCTACTAGATGTGGATATCAAATTGTACCAATCACAGCCAGAGTTCTATATCTTGGGTGGAGATGCCACCACAGAGAGGAAATCGTTTGCCGTTGCCATCACTAAAGCAACGTTGCTGTACAACAGGGTTCGAGTGACGGATCCTAAGAAGCTTAAAATCGAACATCAATGGCTGACAACAAAGGTGAATATACCTATAAAACGATCAAAGGTGTATAATTATACAGTAGCTTCAGGCATTCGGATGGTACATCACCAAATCATGAAAAGTATTTACCCAATTGGGTGTTTATTATGATAATGTTGGTTTCTAATGCGGCTTTTTCGGGGAGTGTCAAAACAGATCCCTTTCATTTTTAACGTTTCAAGCTTTCAAATCTACAGTTAAAAGCGGGGGATGAATTGTTTCCTCGTGAGGAGATGAGACTAGACATGACCGAAAAAGTCAACTATATATATATATATCTGGAGGCCTACCAGTAGCTGCTCGATACGATAGGGTTAGCCAACAGCAACGATTGCATCAACATATCGCCCGACCGACGGTGGGATGGACATACCGTGTTCGGCTTTGATCTTACCCCTGATTGTTCGGCCAGTAGAAACATAAACTACAATCAGGAGGGGGCTTTGACTATCAAAAGTACATTCTCTGAGAACTTGGAAGCACCTATAACTCTACTAACAGATATGTGTAACATGCTGAGAATATCATGATCGATGCGGGGAAGAGGGTAATATAAGCCGACAAACCTATAAAACCATCACATCATCGATCAACTCCAACATTCATCATCTGGCAGCATGGAAGCACAGTTTGACCCCTCTGTAGAACCATTCTTCAAGAAACGGAAAATTGATACGCCTGAAACCAATAAGATCTCGGCGATACGATCACTGAACTTATTCTCAACACAGCATGGCTAATCTTCGATTCTTCACTCGGGGAATGTGATGCTGCTACCGCAAGGAGGGGTTATGCCCGAAGAAGACGTTACATTTGTTAACCCAGCACATCCAAAGGGGATGTTTATCGACTTGTATAACACCCTTCTTTTTAACTTTGCATTTTCGCAAAGGCAATGCCAAAGGGCTACCGTTAACCCAGTGTTGGCCAATAATAACATTTTACATAGTATGTTGGTCGACAATAGATGTGGAATTCAACGGTGTAAAGGTGCACGACTTCGTGCAAATGTATCCTGTACAAAGCATATTTAGAAACCTTACTGTCTTATTAGGCATTTTGGAAAACAGCCACAGGACAGATGCAAGGATGGTATCAGCATGCTTTGTAAGATAATAATGATGACGATGAAAATCTTACGACACAACAGCGCGAACAACGGATACAGAGGGGATGCTAGAGGCTTGGGAATGGACTACAGGAACTAAGCCGACAACAACGGCTTACAAATTTCAATCATATGGGGTTCTCAAAGAATTTTAATGAACGAAAACCACAAAACAGAACAATGAGTACGCCGACAAACCCGCTGTGGATATATTTAAAACACAAAGATATATCCCTAACGGAATTCAGATAAATATTATTTTTAAAAGAGTTGTCCGTAAATTTACTGTGATGCATAAGAATGATTCCACAAATCATTGGCTTCGGTTAGAATCTGCGCTCTTACTGGTACGAAAAGTTACATTGGCTCGATGTTATCAAATTGATTGATCAAGGCTGGCTTCAAAAGCCTTTACTATTCCCAATTCAGAGAGTCAAGATTCAAACAATGTCTTTGGCTACAGACGTACAAACAGTACCCTTAAATCACTCATAATTTGAGCGCATTCCGAAACGTCTGTTTATTATGCATATTTAAGACTGCTTTTTTAGGCGCCAACGACGAGAACTCATTTTACTTTGCTCAGGTAGAACTTGATTCATTGCAAGTCTACGTGGGTAGCATTTACTTCCCGCGGGAAACATGGAAAAATGATTTTGACAGTAAGCTCGGAGTGGCTGAAACTAAAGCGCGCTTTAGGAGAGTTTTGGGGTTGTCCAGCTCTAGCGAGAATATCGGGATGAAGAACCTGGGTGGAGGGAATCACATAAATGCATTTGATTTGACACCTGATGCAAGCCGTTGCAAGGACATTACAACAAAGACAAGGTGGAGAACTTGCGATTTAAATTAAAGTATAGTTCAACAGCCCGTCATGCAGTCTATAAAATCATAATCTTGGCAGAATTGGATTCAGTCTTGATGATTTGGAACAACCGTCAAAAGATCCAACTTTTAGAATAAGAAGATCAGAATGTCCCTACTTGACACATTTCAATTGCGGGAGCTGTTACAACAAGACAGCAAACTACGCAATTTAACGTGTCTAGTTCATGATGGAGTTCACGGAGCCAACTAACTCTTTTACCACATGTACATGTATCCAAGTTCTATCATCTCAAATACAGAAGTTAGGTGGGAAAGAGGGCAGCATTGGATATGTTATTTTATTAGCGGGCCACATTCTATTGACTTTTTTGACTCGTTTGGTCAAGGAGAAGCGAACCTCATCGAGCAGTTTGTGAATAAGTTTGATAACGTTACCCGTTCATTTCTACAGGTGCAACCTGAAACTTCTTTATTATGTGGGTTATACTGCATGGGTTTTTTTTACATCATAGAGCAAAAGGTGTTAGCTATGATGACATTATGAAAATGTTTAACACGAAGAATTTAGATGAAAATGATCGAATGGTTTCGGCAACCTTTGCCATGTGAGCAAAATTTGCGCAGCAAGATTTGTCACTATGATATGATTTAAAAAGCTTATTTGTCTTTTGCGAAAAACTTGTAGTGGACCAAGTTGCTGACATTTTTGTGAAAGATATTATATAAGGGATACGATTACTACTCAATCTTCATTCAGTCTGACTTAAAATACATTACAAAAAATACCAAGTAGGTACCAGCGAGCGAGTTGCTGAAGAAAGAAGTAAGATTTAAACCATCATTGAGTCTCCATGTACCGTCAACACAGCACGAAAGGTTGCTTTACAGCTTTCTCTCAAGAGAACGCTGAGCACTATCGCCCAAGCTGATAGCGGCAGTGAGGATGAACCGGAACTGACACTTTTAAATCTAATAAGCAGCTAAAGAAGGTCAAGAAAGCACAGCGACCAATTGAATCTGACACGTCTGATTTGGAGGAGGCTGAAGTTTCGGAAGGCGATGAAACTGATGAAGCTGAATTCTCCCAGAGGCAGTCTGATTCGGGACTGATGAGCCGGAACAACACACAGTTGAGTTGAAGCAGGAGCCTGGTCAGAACAAGACAGAGCGGCACGGTCCGAAATGTAAGAAACATTAAAAGTTTTTGTTTCAGTACAAGGATGAAACTTTCTATGCCTATTCTATCGGGTATTGTTATTTCGTTAGGCGTATGGGGGAATTTATTTCTATATTAACGCTTAGCGATTTTGCTCTGATCCCCCCGTTCTGTTTGAAAGAGCCTCTGGTAGTAAACAGAATGGGTCTTTGCAACCCTTTAAAATTACAGATAGTGTCAAGGGTCAGAAGCGGTCTCCAAAACAGGTTTTGGTACATTTGTGTTTACCATTGGTATCAACGATTATTGTGTGTTGCATGATCATAAGGATGAATTTATGAAAGCAATGACTGGTCTTAATCTTGATTTGCTTATGTCTGATAATATTCCTTTGAGCATATACAGACAGACAGAGGATAGAGCTTTCTGCTGTGCAGATAGTCTCTGTAAATCATTATGCTGGCAGAAATTGTTAGATTTCAAAAATTGGTATCATAAAATTGATGAAACCAGGTGCACTACAACCATTGGTTTGAGTACGCTGATACAAACGGCCTGTGCATTTTTGAGTAGCAGCATGCATAAGAGAATGATGAAGAAAAAGGATTATTTGTTTTTCTTTTCCTAATTATCTTTTAGGTGATTGGAATAAAACATAACATCGGTGTAATGAGATGGCGGCGAAAACAATCTTCAATGGGGTAAAAGTATTTCTAAATTTGGACAATGGTGCAGAAAATGTCGATCAAAGTCTTAGTGAGGCATTCTGGTTTGACCGTCTGAAAGTGTTAGCTTTGCATGCTATGTTGATTAAATCATGGTCCATGGGCATGTACAAATATGTTAAAACTTCACTGATTAAAAGGCTGGAGCTGGTGGGGTTGTTTGGTGAGACTGATCAATGTCATTTCAAAATTGATGCTGATGACACCTTTTCCATGGATCTTTTGATCAAGGTCCCTGACTTACATATCTCTGGGTTCTGTGGGGTGGGGGCTATATCGACAGCAATGCCTTTTTCTGTCGAACATAAACTATCAAACGTATTATCAAATTACTTGCGATTTCTAGGTATATAGAGGCGGTTCAGCATGTAAAATATGATTGTAATGTAATTCTCGAGCAGTTACTGTCTGGGGGTGCCCTGATGTCGAGTGTAAAAGAAAGTATCTGTTTACTGGATGGGCCCTAGAATCAGATATAATTAAGACAAGAGCTCTTGATGCTAGGTCGCAAAGGGGTATGGAGGGTAAGTACAAGCCATGGTTTCCCATGTGGCCAGACATGAAACCTAGGAACATGGAAAGGGTAGGTCAATACCAGGAAGCTGTTGCTGAGTTTGACAACAAGCGTGTCAACCAACATTAGGTTTGCGTGGGGGTTTGTGATGATGCTACAAACGCATTTCAGTAAAGTGGCGGCGTTTTTGTCGTTATCTAATCCAAATGCAGAAATGTTGACTACTCTTCGTATGAGAGGACCAAGAAGATTATATTCTAATACTAGTCAATTTGCGACAGGTGTAGACAAGTCGGGGCGTCTAAGAAATGGAGACATGGCTTGTTTTTTGTTTATTATGACATCAGACTCAGAGCAAAGTTTCAAGTTAGGAGTTTCTTGCAGCGTATAAGCGGTGAGGATGTCAAACAGGGAGAAAAAGAGGGTGATCATTTTTTTAGGGGATCAAAGGTAACGCTCATAGATTACTATATTCGGGGGTGAATGGTGTAGAAACTAGACCGATTGGCTATGGACGCCCTCTGAATAGCGATGCTCTGTACAAGTTTGAGCAAAATGACACAATGCGGTAAAACAAGGATCGCAAGTGCTTATTTTTCTGTGCCTGTCCTGGGCATGTGTCGTATTATAACCTAAAGGCAAAGAAAACTTTGTGGGAGAAACTGGGTTTTGGATCCAACAGTTGGGATGTGTTTTTCCGTGTCCAATTGGATGTGCGTACCCATGAGCTTAAGGGTGAGCACCGCTCTGTAATTATTGCCAGCTGCAAGCGTAACGGTGTTTATTATGAATGAGAAACATTTTCATTCTCGGATGAGAACCCAAACGTATTACACGAACCCTTGCTGAATTTGAAAGTATCTTTATGCGGACCTTTACGTACAGCTCTTAAGGCTCGGCAGGTAGTATGGTTATTAGTAGTGTATCCTGAAAAGAACAAGAAGTGATGATATTACTGTACAATGGTATTTTCTTGTGTTGTAATGTTTCACAGCTAGAGTATAAGATACACGTACGAAATTTGAACCATTGTAATAGGCTAATTAAGTTTTAGAACCATTGTAATAGGGTTGTATTTGAGCAAGATATACAAATAAAAACAATTAACGTGAGTAAAATGTAAAAGTGAGGAACAAAGTTAAAACTAGGGTAAAAAATGTAAATGTGAGCAAAAATGTCAAATAGCAAAGCTTGCCGAAGGCAAGCCAAGGGTTTTGCATATTTTGCTCACATTTACATTTTTTACCCTAGTTTATTTTTTACTCACTTTTACATTTTACTCACGTTACACTACTGCGGTTCAATGATCCGAGGGCGGTTTATTGATCTGAGGACGGTTCAATGATCTGAGGGCAGTTTAATGGGCTGAGGGCGGCTCTCTTAAAATAGGGTGGCCCAAGTGGCTTTTCATACCCCGCCGTGCCGCACTTGCGTAGCTAGACTGCATAGGTCAATTCATTTGATTTTCTTAATTCCAGAACGTCTGAGATTTTCAGATATTTTTATATCTTGATCTAATATTTTTCGATATCTGAGAAGTTTTGTCTCATACCCTCCAAAATGTAACTTCTATAGCCTCGAAGGGGTAAAAATACAAAAGCTTTAAAAGAGGAGCGCTTCAAAAGAGGAATTTTCTTTGGTTCATTTGAAAATTTATCCGATTTCGAAATCTCCAAAGAAATTGCTCATTTGATAGCAACTTTAATACGTTAGTTAGGTCTTTTTAATGTTTAAGAATGTTAATGGTCAATGGCGTAGTCAAAGGTGGGCAGAGGGGCGATCTCCCCACCAATATACCTCAATATTCCATTTTTTCCGGTTCAAAATTAGTACCATTCGTCGGCAGGGGCCATAATTTGTAGTCTGTCGGTTTATTTCTGTTACTTACCCCACCAATATGAAAATCCTGGCTACGCCACTGGTAATGGTATTCACAAACTGATATAAGTTTTACACCTGGCAAGAATTTATTGCGCTACGCCACTGGTAATGCTATTCACAAACTGATATAAGTTTTACACCTGGCAAGAATTTATTGCGCTAATAACCTGGTATATCAGGTCGCGATTTTTATAATAAAACAATGGCAGTCTTCGGTCATTAATCCTCATATTTACTTAAACTACCATTACATTATTTGTATTTTCAATTAACTAGGTAATTTTTATTTAACCCTTACAAATATCTTAAAATTGATTTTAAAGCTTTATTACCTTATCGCAATATATAGTTTATATGGCGATACGGAATTGCACTCACTTTTGTGGGTAGGTTTGTATGTGTGTGTGTGTGTGTGTGTATTGGTGGGTGTGTGTGTGGGAGGGAGGAGGGGCGGTTGGTTGGATGGTGTGGGTTGGTGTGTGTGTGTGGGTGGGTGGTTTGGTGTACAATTTGCCTGGGTGGGTGTTATGTACAAAATATTGTGTCGCGTTTCCTAAGAAAACCGTACAAGCTATCAACTTTAAACTTGGTGGGGTGGTGTGGGCTGATGTAAACTTATGTCTTTCACAACTTGGTTTATTTACCTTAAAATTCAAAGGTCAGAGGTCAAACAATTGAATACAAATGGTACATTTTGTGTCGTGCCCAGGGGCCTAGGTCATAAGGGATCGCACAAGTTATATGGGGCCCGGATTCTCTGATTGACGGGTTTTCTCCCGGGACACGCGATTCCTGTCAATGATCCTGGGTAGAAGTGATGAAGGGTTGTGTTCCGAACGAAATAAAGGTCAACGGTCAGTGGTTAAATATGTTAATTTAAAATGGTAAATTTTGGTCGGTCGCGTGTTACGGAAAACCATAGGTGCAATTAGGTTCTTACTTGGTGGCTTGATGAAGGATGATGTAAAGTTGTGTCTCAGAAAAGATGTGACATGTCGTCGAAAGGTCAAATGTCAGAGGTCAAATAATAATGGTAAATTTTGTGCTGCATTTCGTTGGAAAAACGTAATTGCTACTTTATTGATTTTGGTGGGTTGGTGTCTAGAACATTTTACTTGGTGGGTTGGTGGATGGTAATGCAGGTTTATGTCCCACACATAATTGGACATGTCAGTTAAAGGTTAAAGGTTGGAGGTCAAATAATTTAATTCAAACGGTAAATGTTGTGTTGCGCTTTCTGTGATGACCCTAAGTGATACTGGGTTGGTACTTGGTGGGTTTGTGGAAGGTGATAAAGGGTTCTGTCCCGCACAAAATGGGACATGTCAGTTAAAGGTTAAAGGTTGGAGTTTAAATAATTTAATTCAAACGGTAAATGTTGTGTTGCGCTTCCTGTGATAACCCTAAGTGATGCTGGGTTGGTACTTGGTGGGTTTGTGGAAGGTGATAAAGGGTTGTGTCCCGCACAAAATTGGACTTGTCATTTAAAGGTCAGAGGTCAAATAATTGACTTAAAATTGTAAAGTATGTCCTTGAGAACAGAGTTCCTAAGAACATATTGTGATCTTACCAAAGGATCCAGTCACGTGACTGCATTCTTTGGTCAAGCATATCTCGAATTTGCTATTGTTAACACATCTGAATTTGATGTACGATAATAGCAGTTTATTTGAGGACGTGGATGACATTTTGTGAGAGTATTTGAACATCGGACGACTTGACAGTGCGAATATCATTTTCATCGTGCTTCCCGCGATTCCCATGCCGATTCAAAATTTGGTACCGGTACGCGTACCGCTAGCGTGCACGTAGAACGCAACTACTACAGTCAGCTCAGATAGAAGTACTGCGGCTACAGGAATTTCGCGATAGACAAAGCTGCATAAATTTACAAACGTGAGTTCAAACTACATAACAATAAATCTAGAATATACAACGGGTGAATTAACAAATGAGATGAACATCATAAATTACATCAAACATTTTTTAAAGGATCCTTATTTAGACTGATTTTAATACAAACGGGGAGAGCATTGTATCATCCTTCTATTCGAACCTGGTTTGTAAAACGTTTAGTAAGTGCGGTAAATAGTTACTAAAATATAAGATACACAATCACTTGACCTGCAATCTATGATTATTCTACTACCTACATCAAATGGGTGTCCCCTTCCTTTCCCTCCCCATTTATCACAAAATTTGTCTTAAAGAAACTTGCGGTTCGTAAATCGGCATGCACAGAATTAAAGTCCCTATCATAATAAACTTCCATATTTGTCTTTAACTGTTAAATGCTCGCATAATGTGAAATGCATTAGGCCGTGGGATGTAAATATGCGGGTGTTTTCTCACAATGCCAATGCAGGCCGTGGGATAATCCCTTGATTTGATTTCATTCCGTGCAACAGAAAAAGGGATCACTCAAATATATTTATTCCCTAATAACAAATTCCTTTGTCCCCACACGTGACAGTTGCACACTTTTTTTAAATCACTATCATCATCATCATCATCATCATCATCATTATCATCGTCATCGTCATCGTCATCGTCATCGTTATTGCCATCGTCATCATCATCATCATAATCATCATCATCATCATAATCATCATTATCTTCATCATCATCATCATCATCATCATCATCATCATCATCATCATCATCATCATCATCATCATCATCATCATCATCATCATCATCATCATCATCATCATCATCATCATCATCATCATCATCATCATCATCATCATCATCATCATCATCATCATCATCATCATCATCATCATCATCATCATCATCATCATCATCATCATCATCATCATCATCATCATCATCATCATCATCATCATCATCATCATCATCATCATCATCATCATCATCATCATCATCATCATCATCATCATCATCATCATCATCATCATCATCATCATCATCATCCCCTGCTGTAAATTCCAGTTCAATACAAATATGGCAAAGTAGATAACCTAGTCCAACCCAATTCAACCTAGCTCAACCCAGTTCAAACCAGTTCAACCCAGTTGTTCCAATTTCTATATTAACCTAGTTGAAAAAAACACAGTTTAATTCAGTTGAACTGGAATTTTAAGCAGGATAAGCTGTGCCGAATTTTCAGTTTCCAAAAAACTGAGGATTTTTTTTGCTTTCCGACATTTTTCAAAAATCCTGGATCTGTCAGTGCTTCGAACAGCTGTGTCACGAACTATGGCTTATCAAAAGAGGCCATGTATGAAAAGGTTCTCCTGGTCCATATTGACTCATTGGGACTGCTCCAAGATGAAAAATGACATTCAATACTGAGGATATAACTAGATTTCGAGCTCAAGAATGGAAATTCCTGACCTACCTAAAACACAAAAGTGCATGCCATTATGCACAGAAAATGCTTTAGTACGACTCGGAAACAATATAAATGGTGTTCTCTAAAGAAATGCTATATGCTATCTCTCAAGACTAACTCGTCTCTGCCTATTTCTTAAACCACCATCACCAAGACACTGAGGTTAAAGGTGAAAGGTCAAATGATGGTAAATTATGCGTTGTATTTCTCTGGAAAAGCGTAATTGCAATTATATTGTTCTTTGTTGGACGAGTTGACGGAGGCCGTTACTTCTTGGTGGTGTTGGGTGAAGAAGGGTTAACTATTCCCCACATATAAAAGGATATGTCACATATTTAAATGAGTAAATTATCAGTCGCCCTTCTTTTAGTGGAAGAAAACCGTAATTGAGTTAATTGGTACTTGATAGGTTGGTGGAAGATGATCGTCGGATTGTATTCTGTTTAAAACGGGACATGACACTAAAAGGAAACAGTTCAGAGGGCAAATAATTAACTTACAATGGTAAAATGTTGGTCTATCGTGTGTTATGTACAGACCGTTGTGCAATAGAGTTGTTACTTGGTGGGTTGATAAGGACGATGCAGAGTTGCGTTTCGCAAAAAGTGTGACATGTTGCTCAAAGGTCAGAAGTCGAATAATTGATTTAAAAGTGATACATTTTGGTCAGTCGGGTTTTTACTTGGTGGCTTGATAAAGGATGATGTAATGTTGACGGTGTTTTGCAAAAGATGTGACGTCATTTAGGCTTAAAGATTATTTTTTTAATTGTATGCGGCATAGGTTATATGATCAGCAACTCCGTGAATTGCAATGTTCTTTAGATATATTGGAAGTTGGTGCCATTTAAGCCCCTAAAATAATGCCAGTGGCGTAGGACGGGCCACCTAGAGTCAGTATCAGCGTTTGGGGAACTTGAACCCTTAAAAAATCACCATTTGGAAGCAGAAAATTTGCACTAATAAGTTGAGTTTCCATCAAATGTTGCTGCTAATCGAGAAATCTGCAATTTTCGGAAAATTTCCATCATTTTCGTAAAGTTTTCTGTAATTTTCGGGGTTAACTTTTTTTCATCTTCGTGAAAATACTTTTTCATTTTAAGGAAGTTTCTGGTAATGTTGCCAAATTTAACTAAAAATTCCAACAACGATATGAAAGATTCCTCCACTCCTTTACAAAGTCTTGGGATTTTACATCATGTTTTTGTTGCGACAAAATACAAATGCCCCCGCCATCACGCAATGGGAAATATGTATATACGCCGATGACATGGTGCGTGTCACCACTTATTTCCTTGTATATATATATATATATATATATATATAAATATATATATATCTTTATATAAATATATTTTGATAAAATATGAAATGAAAATTAAAATTGATGAGAGACCAGTGGCGTATTTATATATATATATATATATAAATATTATATATACAAAAACTGTGTATATAGCAAATATATCATCAAATTATATATATATATTAAATATAAATATAAATTATATATGATATTTAAAAAGTTCATCATAAGATATATATATATATATATATATATATATATATATATATATATATATATATATATATATATATATATATATATATATATATATATATATATATATATATATATATATATATATATATATATATATATATATATATATATATATATATATATATATATATATATATATATATATATATATATATATATATATATATATATATATATATATATATATATATATATATATATATATATATATATATATATATATATATACATATATATATATATATATATATATATATATATATATATATATATATATATATATATATATATATATATATATACATACACACATATATATATATATATATATATATATATATATATATATATATATATACACACATATATATATATATATATATATGTGTGTATGTATATATATATATATATATATATAGTATATATATATATATATATATATATATATATATATATATATATATATATGTATATATATATATATATATATATATATATATATATATATATATATATATATATATATATATATACATATGTAGATATATATATATATATGTATATATATATATATATATATATATATATATATATATATATATATGCTTCATAAATATTCATGATAAAAATAAGCATACCACATGAATATTCATAGAATAAGAAAATTAGGTGGAATACTGGCTCCTGATTGGTCGCTACCTGTATAGGCTCCTCGAATACCACGCCCCCTGCTTAAGCTCCTCCCATACGACCAAAGGTCGTTGGATCTTTTGGAGGGCCGGATAGTGGATAAACACACAAATAAAAAAACACAAACACAATGTCCAAATTTAATTTTCCATTTCTTATATTTGTGGCACCGTGGCTCTTATAAGAGCCTTAGGGGTTTTATCGACCGATCTTCTACTGTTCTCCGGTGGCACTCTGCTGTCCTTCTCAGTGTTCACCTTTGTCGGTAACTTTCTTTGATCCTGCAGAGGTCTCATGCACTTTTGCTATGTTGAAAGCAGCAACGTGAAAGTCCCATATGCCGCCCCAGCAGTGTGACACGTTTTGTAAGTATGGACAATGGCTGCCGTAATTGCCTCGCTTTCTGCAGAATGAAACTCGTCCTTAAAATGTGTTGAACAATTGCATCTGTTTTTGAGGTGTTCTATGACTTCTCAGGAGTTCAAACATTACCTTGGCTAAGACTTTCTACTATATGATGGGTTCGCTCTGAAGCTCAGAATGAAGAGAATGGATCAAGTTTGCTCTATTTAAGCTTTTTGGTTTGATCTTTTCAACCAATCAGAAGCCAGAAAGGTATGATGCAATTTGAGTTGTTGGCGCTCATTTGAAGCAAAAAAATAAAAATAATAAATGAATAAGACTGACACAACAGAACAAACGATAAGAACAAATTGACGATGTTACATAAAACAAAAAGTGATAAGAAAATTCAATTGACACAACAAACGATAAAAATGGACCTTACAAACAATTACGGACGATACAAACGATAAGTATGAATGTTATAAACAATTATGAACGATACAGTAACAAACATAGACGTTACAATTATGCACGATACGATGTCACATAATAAGAAAATCAAGACAACTAACGATAAAACATGGACGATACAAACAATTAAACAAACGTTACAAAGAATGTCTTGAATCATGTTTCTCTTTCTTATACCTGTGGTGGCTCTCAAAAGAGCCTTTGGGTTTTTTTTTCTGCCGGTGTCTCACAGGAATACAGGACAGTAGGAGCACTTGCAGTGCTGGTGAACGGTCTGAGTCCTTACCGAACATCCCGTCTCTTTCACCTCTTATTCTTTGGTCTGTTCTTTGGTCTTTGCTTGTTCTTTGCTTCTTGTTCTTCTATTTCACGGGCCCTTCGCCGTTGGTATCCTTACATCCTCGTCGACTTCGGAATCGGTAGCCAAGCTCGGTAAGAAAACTGCGACTGCGGCGCCAATATCCCAGTCTTTCTCGTGGAGTAACCATGCTTCTCTATCCTCCATGTAGACTTCAACGGGGAAGTATTCGTACAAAGTAGTCATGTTGTCTGAATGATTGCTTGATTGTTGGTAGATCTAACAGATCGAATGATTGAAAATTATCAAAGCAGGTATTTTTATTATGTCTACAAATAATACTCACCATGCCGCGATTGGTTAGACAGAGACGTGGCTGTATACGTACCCCCGATTGGTTCGTATCACGCCTTACAACCCAGACAAACACCTGTCTGGATAGTGCACCAGATATCACGCCTGGCTGTCGTACCGTCTACTATAGTCTCGTGTCGTCCAACCTCTACGGTCTGACGGTAGCCTCTACGGTAGTCTCGAACTCTTTTGAATATCTTCAATTTATTTTTCTCTTTTTTGAATATTTATATGCGAGGGTAAAGTACCTGCCCCAAACCAACGCAGTGGTACAGTAGGAGTCATGCTACGATTTTGTAATCCTTCCGTCCTCATTTTGTTTTCAAACTTTATTTTTCTCGACGCCAGAAAATAAGACGCAGCTTATAATGATAATGATAATAATAATAATGATAATAATAATA
>JAIGNY010003438.1:80000-82500 GCA_020152595.1 Chiridota heheva
TGCTTCTTATGGTAGTACACGTTACTGTTCCTCTCGTTTACTTTATTCCGAGCGGTTTGAGCCATGAAGTGTCTTTCTCGAAGAATCGTGAAAGAATGATGGGTGTTTTTGAATTCGGGTACTTTTATAATTTTCTTAAGTAGAAGGCGCTAGTCAATTATCAGCGGATGACATCCAGGCTTCATTCCAATCGGAAAATATGTTGTTGTTTTAGTTGTTACGCATATCCGCGGATGAGAACACGGGTTTGCTGCCCACCGCTGAGAACACGGGTTTGCTACATATTGTTGAAGGCAAGGGAGTGCTGATCTTTAGGTCTTCGTCTTTCAAAATACATAGTGACGAAAACTCTCGGGACGTGCCAAAATTATCATTTGAAGAAAGCGCCCCTTGATACATGCACGGGATAACACTTTCAGTGTCATTTTCATCCCGTTCGAAGGACTCCTTGGGACCAAGGACACTCTCTCAACGAGTTGAAAAGTTTTTACGCAATTATTTGGCCACACAGGTAGTTGAGACAACTCAACAAAAAATGTTGTAAATTTAAAAAAAAACTTAATATTTGAACATCGAAGAGTTGTTACTTGGATCATTTATACCCTGGAAACTGATTTAATTATTCAATTTGTTGCAAAAATAGTAAAAATATCATCATTTTCAGTAGCGTAAATCTGAGTGACTTTCAAAATCTTGCCGAGCCATTAGCGTAACCTCCTCCCCCTTGACACTATTTCGATAAACAATTCTGCGGTTAGCGCCATTTCCGTTTATCAGTGCACTATACGCGTGAGGACTCTTTGTGTCTAGAGGTCAGGAGTTATGCACAATGGAGCATACATAAGTAAAGCAAACACGTGCAGTGCGAAAAGGATTTTCCAAAGATAATGGTAGGCAATAGCAATTACGAGATAATCATACACATAAACTTCTGCTTTTTTGAATATGACTCAATGAAATTATACATTGGTTACTTATGAATATACAAGAAGTACACTTTACAAGTTCCTTTATGCCCAAAACTTCAAAGACATAACGCAAATTGATGTTATTCAAATAAAAACTCCCCTCGTTTTGCTGTTATACGGGGAGGAAATTTCATTGTTGAAATGCTGCTCTTGATATTTGTGAACTTTGAAAGAATTTACGTGGAAATACGAAAATAGCGTCAATTTTGATGTTCAAAGGTTAAATCTTCTAACAGTTTGTCCAAATAAAACAAATTTCACATATTTCACACCTTTCGAGGGCAAATTTTGTTAAAATGCGAAGCGTAATAATTTGGAAATAAACTGGAAAATGCAAACCGTTACTGAAATGCCACAGGCACAGAAAATGAGTTCTGTTCAAGGGGCGAGTTCTGTAATGTCCATTGTCTGATTGTTCGGGTGTGAGAGCGATAGCCTTCTTGCTAGGTACTTTAGTTCACCGATAGAAGAAACGTTGTTGTAACCTTTGATATGTACATTGAGATTGTCTTTGAACGAAGAGATTGCGACATATGCTGTCCAAGCACCACTTGTAGCTTTTCTCGCGAATGGAAGCGATGGGTACTTTTCTTTAATTTCTTGAGTGTGTCCGTTACCAGATGAGCTCGACGATTTACCACGGCCAATTGCTCAAGTGTGAGGGCAATACCTTTCTTGGTCGCCACGGGTGTCGTTCCGACATTAGGGTGTGTAAAATACTGCCGTACGTGAACGTAGCACTTTCTGTTGAAGCCAGAGACGGTACGTGAGGTAGCGTTCGCCTCCTAATGCAACAGCTTTCTTGTCTTGTTTTCCGGTACGGACAAGGGTTAATACTCGGGTAGTGTTTGTTTCCATGTTCGTGCCTGAGTTTTGACTGAATGGTACACACCGTCGTCGTCGCCTTTTTATAACTTTTTTTCTTTTAAACAATATAATTACAACAACAAGCGCACTCTAGTAATAACAACGATTCACCACTTTGGTGAAAGTCTGTCGTTTCGACGAGGGTACGGGGTTCCGAACGTCTTAACCATAATGTTGAAGTACAAAGTTAACGTAAACACGTCCTCATCGTTGCGTTCTTTGTCTTTCCCAAAACGCGCCGTGATGTCGTTCATGTCCGAGCCTCGTGCCCTATGAACCAGACAATAAATGCAATAATGACCGCATACGTCAGAGGTAGGATTCTGAAGCGGTTTGTGATTGTAAACAATGACAAACCGATTTATTTTTCAAGAGACGTCGAATGAAAGAAACGTCGGGGGGTTCGCCATAGAGTCAAAATATACCCAACGAAATACTTCGGGCACGTAAGTGGCGACCCAATGCCGGCCCGGTTTCCAACTCGGATCCGTGTTGATCACCATGACACTCGGGCGTTCCAAAGAGGAATGTAACTGATCTGCGGCATACATGCCGTCGAACACGACGCACACGAGCACACGGTTGTGGTGGCCTATACTTGCAAAAAGTCTACGTGAAAATATCACAGAGTACGGAAATATTACTATCCGAGTGCTGGAATTGAA
>JAIGNY010003438.1:87500-132500 GCA_020152595.1 Chiridota heheva
ACTTAACAGGTTTGAGTTATATACGAAAACAAACCTCTCTATGATTGATGCACTTGTCAATTGTGTGCCTCATCCCTACACCCCTGGACAAGGTGAATCATTGCACCAAAGTGGGTGGTCAAAACATGTACATTGATGTACTCCTCAGACTCTTGTCACTTGGGTGACTGACATTTTTTGTGAAATTACTTTATCCAAATCAATCACCTCTGTACAAAGTCAATGGGTCAGAAGTAAATTGACTCACCCCAGAGTCACTCCGGTGACTGGCATTTTGGTACAATGATGCACATGTGAGTCACTATTTTATATGTCAATGACTCACCTTTGACTGACATTGCTAGGAGTAGTAGGGGTGAGTAATACAACTGACAAGTTCATAAATGGCATTAAAATCAAGCCTTTCTACACCTTTTTGAATGTCATCTAAACCAAGGATCTTTATTTTCAGGTAGTTTTATCAGCTTAATTGGTAATTTAAAGACATAATATTTGGATGTGGTGAGATTTTTGCCTATATTGCAAATATTTTGAGTGAGCTGTGTATAAAGTCAAAGTATAACACAGCTCAAAACTGATAATTTATACTGTGCTGCCTCAGCTGAATTTACACATTTTAAGCACTAATTTTAATAGAAAATTGACTTTTTCTTTCGGATTATGGCCTTAAAAAACAGACACATTTAAAGGCTTTTCTAAATGAATGTTGTTTCACATCATACAGTATGATTGGGCATTTTTCAGATGAATCAATTGAAAGAAAGGATGTAAAATGTTAGGGTATAATCAATGAGAATATTGCAAATAATGAATTGCTTTGAATAAAATACTATTAACCGGACGTAGACCATGAAGATGTTTTTTTTTCATGCAAACACTTTACTTGAACTTGATTACTGGAAATTGCAAGTCACATTTTATTTTCCTTCGATATTGTCTTTACTACTATTTTGAACAAATTTTGTGATAAATTTGAGCATCAGCATCATTGATGTTCTGGTTTTATTTGTACATGTAAAATTATCACCAGGATATTACCCCTTTGATCACTAATCTCAACATTACAGGTTATAATACTACAGTAGTTCATTTTGCAAGATGCAAAGCTCATTTTTGGTGCAAAAATATTAGAGAAATAATAAACGAGACCTTCTGTAAGGAATACCACAAAAATGCCGAAGCTACGACTGGGAAATGCCAAATTTGACCTTTTGGAGATATTTGGCATTATTTTGCTTTTTTTTTCATTGCAGGAATTACCCCCCCCCCCCCACCAATTATTTATAGCGGGAATTTCATAGTAGGGGCGAGAATCCCGCACCTTAATGTTAATGTAAACACTGGTATACAGTAACGGTAAATACAAGAAATGGTTAAGGTTACCTCGGTATCAATCTTGTTACCTGCCTTAAGCATTCTTGTATCTTAAATATCTGCCAATTTTAATTTTTATATATCTTGAGGATTTTATGCTTTACAAAGTTTTGTCATTTTATTGATAATTCTCTTTTTCCGTTTTCTCTTTCAAATTGTTTGATGGTTCCAGAAATCTAAACCACAGAGGTCTCAAGGTAAGATTGTGTCAGGTTCTTTATTTTATTTCATACTAGTTATTGTTCGTGTTCATTTCAGCATTATAGCAGTACTGATGTTATGGTGGTATGGTGGAATTGTATTTTTATGCAAAATGACATAGATTGTCTTCTCTTAAACCTGAGTAAATCTAAAAACTTTTCAAAGTTCAGCTTCAGACTAGAGAAATTCAATCAAAATCAGATTCTGACAGACAAAGCAGCTGCAGTAGATACCAAATGCTACTGTACTTAAAAGAACTAAACAGAGAAAAGGGGAACACACAATTTTGCCCCAAAATTAACCAAATTCGTACCTAATATTATATATTTTATTTTGGTCTAACAGAACTGCAGTTGGAATTATAAAAGTTTCCCACAACAATTGTGATCAGTTATAATATTAATGTAGTAAATACATCTTAAAAAATAATTAAACATAAGTTGTTTTTACGTGAATTCCCATTTTCCCCACGGTTATAACCCGTCAGAACTGTAGGTTTTTTCTAGGTTGGTAGGTATTTTCAATTAATGTCTCTGAGTCACAAAATAAGCCACACCCACCATGGCAACGCGGTAACAAAGTGGGTGCAAAAAATCCTTAAAATACGCATTCATGCATTGCCAATGCATTGACATTTAGATGTTCACGAGGCCTGCCGCAAGCTTTGATTCATTTATGGTACTTCTCCAGATCTTTTAGCAAAAGGGATAAACAAAATTCAGTTTGCTTACTGTTCTGGGTAATAGCAATCAGATTTACAAAGCCTGCAGCTGGCCTGTAAGTGCAATTTTTGTTCACTATTTTGCCGTCACTCAGTCTGTGCGTGCAGAAATTTGTTTTGTACAGTAAATTGCATTGACTACATGAGTGCGCACTGGTAGCTAGTTGTACTGTACCGGTATTGCGTAGGATGTTAGCCCCCCACCTAGTCACGCAGATATTGTTGCTAGGCAAATTCATGCAGTGATTGTTTGAAAAAGCTGTCAATCTTTAGACTCGGGTTAATTGTCACTTCAAACAACGGAAAAAGGAGTGATATCAGGCAGAGAAAAAAAGCGAAAAAACTTTTGCTTGGTTTTCAGCAAACCAGCACTTTTTGAAGCCCTGATTGTCACCTGTAAAAAAATTGGCACTGAAATTAGTGCTGTCACAACATGGCTCTATTAATTACGTAAGAATTATCGCGATATCGTAGTATCGCGATACTTTTCAAGAAAACTGACTAAAAACACAAATTGTTAATATCACTAACGTATGATCATGGAGTTATAATTTTCTCCCATGATATGGTGAACGCAAGAAAAAATGAGTTGCAGATCTAGCAGACAACATGATTGTGTGACTTACGTTCATCATATATCACGCATGTGTTTGGTAATTCAGCCAACATGACTATGAATTGTCGAAGTGAGAGCCTGAGTTACATGGGCGCGTGCCAGTGTGGTGACGGAGCACGATTTTTAATTAGTTGCTTTTATATTTCACGATTATTTTGCACATTTTTAATGGCCTAAACTTGACTTTTAGATTTTGTACTGTAACATTAGAATTGTGAAGTAGCCTAGCCTAGTTGCACAAAAATTTCTTAGTTATTTATTAGTTTTTGGTATCGAGATATGTGTAGAGAGGCATATTTCATGTCATGGGAAAAGAGTTATTGTGATAATCGATATGTCATGGCAGCACTAACCTAAATGCAGTAATAATGATTAAATGCTCATGTTCATTCATCATTTTCTTCCAGTACACAATGGTCCAATAAATACCAAGGAGTCTTCTGTTGAGGGGGGATTTGATCGCTATATGCCAACTAGTCAAGCAAGTCAGGTAATGTTATATGTAACAGATGTTAAACACAGTGTAATGGTTAAAAATGTGTACTTTTTTTCTCTCCAAATTTCAGTACCTGGATGTAAGTGGAAAACACGGATGTTGTTGAGTGTTACTGTAGCAAGCATAAAGGTGGATTACATAAAGTCCTGGGGGATTCGGATAGGGGCGTGTGATAGGTGTATGTTATAGGGGTACTGGGGCTATTTCCACTAAAGATTTGCCAATCATTGTGAAACACACTTGAAAACTTAAAGACAGTGTACAGCAGACTGATTGCTAGGGTTGTGAGGACAACGACTTGTCGATATGTCAACATTTTATTGTCTCGATATATCGATACTGTCGCCACTATTAACCCTGATCAAACATCATGCACAGTGGACAATGTTGTGCCCACAAGTTCACAGTGTATTGTGGAATTGGAAATATGTAATTATTACATCATCAATCTTTCTTAAGAATAAAACAATATGGGCTTTTGTTTATCTTTCTGTATCAGGAAACATATTATATACTGAGGCTATTCTCTATACTTTTGTTTTAAATTCAATATTCAACAAGATTTTGGTTTTTGAAATGATTTAAAGCAGACAAACAAAGTCTGACAATCCTTATTTCATCCGATGGAATTAGAAATAACAAATTTTTTCTGAGCAAGTTTCATACCCCTTAAGCAATCTAACACAATTTGTATAATTATTTAAAACTTTGATTCTGCTTCTAAATAGTACTATATGAGCCACCATTTTGATTTCAAAACATGCAGATTATGATGTTATCAGCCCAGCAGGATGTTGGAATACTAGGTATTTCTTTATAATCTACCTCAAGATTTTTAGGTTATGAGAATGTTTTTTCTTATGTAAGGGTGAAGAATTTTTTGTGTACTCATGAAATTAACAACACATTCTGCCACATCATTTTGGAGTAAAAACTTTAATCACATTTATAAAGAAATACATTAAATTCTTTTGTCCCTATTGGGGAAATTATGTCATCAGTACAATGTTTTAATACAGAATTGAACAAAATGGCAGCCCCCACGTGTCAACTTCAAACATGAATAATTTGAGATAGGAATGAGAGTTTGACTTGATGTTTTTGTTAGTTAAGATTTGTATCATCTATCATATGAAATAATTATTATATCGACTTTGTCTCCTTTTAGTCATATCAAAACCAACTTCTTCATGAATATAGAATTTAATTGATTAGAAACAATAGTCAATAAACATAATGAATTACTTTTAAACTCCACCTTGTTTACAGTAGTAATATGCACTTGTCAGTTGTATGACTCACCCCTACTACCCCGGCAATGTAAGTCAAAGGTGAGTCATTGACATATGAAATAGTGACTCACATGTGCGTCATTGTACCAAATTGTCAGTCACCAGAGTGACTCTGGGGTGGGTCAATTTACTTCAGACCCATTGACTTTGTACAGAGATGATTGATTTGGGGTAAGTCATTTCACAAAAAAATGTCTGACTGAGGGGTGCATCAATGTAAATGTTTTGTCTACCCACTTTGGTGCAATGACTCACCTTGTCCGAGGGTGTAGGGCTGAGTCACACAATTGACAAGTGCATTAGGGCTCCTTGCTGCTGTGAAATATGAAAACAAACCCGTTGTCCACCCATCCTTTAGAATCTAGTTGATTTGTACAGTAGTACTGGCTCTGTAAAGTACTCGTAGAACTTGTTCACTTACATGTTATGACAAGACCTCATTGCCTTCCTAATCCTTCTAAATCAAAATTAAAAAAAGAGGAAGAAAAAACCTAGAATATCAGCACTCTCTAGAGCACATACCTCTTCCTTGTTGCAATTCCAACATGCCTAGAATAGTTTTCTAGTTCATTTAATCCCCATACCTAATATAATCTACCTCAGAAATCCTAGGCCCACCAAGATTTATCCCCAAGTTTTGATCTGTAATGAACGTTTGCAATCTAATCATTTGCAATCTGATCATTTAAAAGATTTCTCTTCTGACTGGATTCAAGGCCATACCATTGTTTTCAGTTTTATTCAAGTGAAGCATCATTGTTTGAGCTTTTTTAGCCAGGATGCACATTCCATCATTTTCCATTCATGGCAGAAACCAATTGTTTCATTTTCTTTGATTTTAAAGAACACTTGATGTAAGTCTCTTTTGAGTCAAGAAAATGTATTGATTCAGAGCACAAAGTCATTATTCTGCACATATCATTGGAAAGTTTCAACTTTGTCTTGACAGATCATCCTAAAACATCCCCACCCCTCACTTTCTGCCCTTCCCCTGTTCCAATTAGTCCAAATTTTAATCGCTTCTTCATGAAACAGTAACAAAACCACACACCAAATTTATTCAAAATCAATCATCAGTTTTGTAGATATCTTGATGACAGACAAACTCACCTTAAAATTCACCACCCCTCCATTTGCACCCTTCCTCTGTTCCAATATGTCTCAAGTTTCAATCACTTCTTCCTTAAGCAGTAACAAAACCAAACAACAAATTGAATCACAACCCAATCATCAGTTCTTGAGATGTCTTGATGACAGACAAACAAACGAACAAACAAACACAGGCGAAAACATAACCTCCGTCCAACTTTGTTGGCAGAGATAATGATATTACCGCATCTGCCAGTTGCTAGATGTACAATCTGTGATACAAACTATATGCTGAGTTACCATACAGCATGTACAGTGTGTATTGTACAATGTTGTTGCCATTGGAAGTTTTTTGGATGTTAGTGTTAACCGACTCCCGAGGTTTGTGAATTGATACCTTACTTTTAGCTTGACTGTCATAGTTTGTCATTATTGTGCTATTTGAATATTAGGTGTGTGGTGAACACCAGCATTGTCCTGTATTCATGAGGATTGTCTTGTGTGGCTGCATGTAAGCATCCAAAGCACATGTCAGAGTGACTTCTAAAACCTCAGAATACTCAAAAAGTTATTCTTTTTGATACCTCCCCGAAAATACTGCATAATCTCACCAAATTACCCCTTAACATCAAACCTTTTTATTTCATTTGAAACTGACAAATAACCCCTCAAATTTGATGGAAAACAAGTGTACTTCAATCTTACTGGTGAAAACCTATTAGTTTGCATTTAACTCGTACTCTCTGTCTGTATGGAGAAAAGATAGCTAGTTTTTTCAGGGGTTGAGCTGCGTTCAAAATGGGAGATTTTTGTAAAAGGACTAAGGTTTGATTTTTTGTGTTAATTAGTTGAGGTCACTCAGTAATTTTGAGTGAGGTCATTAGTAATTTTGAGTGAGGTCACTCAATAATTTTGAGTGAGTTACCAAAGAATGATATTTGTGAACATTTTCTATATGCTGAAACACGGTACCACTCTCTCCTGTCTTTGCTGCAGGGGTCTACACTATAGACCTTTTCAAACTGAGTTTAGCCGAACGTAATTTCTTCAGTACTTTGATCAATCAAATGCTGGGGGAACTTTTCCTTTGTTTTCCAACCAATCAGGTGCAGGATCGAGGAAAAAATGTAAACAGCAATACGCAAACGTATTTCTTTCCTTCATGTATAACGCAAGTATGATACGTACGCTTGAAACATTTTTTTCATACGCTTGGTCCCATGCCGTGCGTGAATTGTGCAGACAGCCAAGATTCCCCCAGTATTTGATTGGTCAATAGGATTCCTAGAGTATACGATTGGTCCATTATGGACACGTGAATCTCGGTTATGTGACATTATTCAAATTAGTTATTTGGAAATTTTAGATTCAGATTTGAAACCGTCTATTGGTTTCTTCTAAATTTACAATCTAAAGCATATAATTTAAACCAGATGACATTGCTAACATTGATTTTTTTTATATCGCCAGGGATATGCATCGGGTCCAACCAACATGGCACCTGCCGAGTCTTACATGGCCAGTTACTACCATTCGACTTACTCATTTCCTTACTCAATGCCTGGAAGTGAAACAACTTGGTCGACTGGCGGAGACAATTTCAATTTTAGCTATGGTTATGATTCAAGTTACCCCACTCAGGACTATTACAATCAACCAGGGACCACGCCCCCTTATCTGAATCAATCTTTCAACTTTTTCCCTGGAAATGCGGACTTTGCAGGATCATGGAACCCGTCAGCTATTCAGGGCCAGACTGGAACTCAGCCAGCGGCGCCCTCTTCTTATTATGACTATTCTCGATACCCTGGTGTGCAAACAACTGGAACAGCTCCAAGAGCTTATCAAGGAATTAATGGATATGAAATGCATGATGGGAAGGCCCATGGTATGAAAGCTGTGGAGCAAGGTATGTCAGTGCTGAATATTGGTTCATCTGCTGATAAAGTTAACTCTAACTCTGGCGGAAGAGATCCTGGCGGTAAGCAAGATCAGGGAACTGCAAGGAACCCCCAAGGTGGTGGTGTTGCGAGTTTTTCACAGGCTGCTGCAGGGGGTGGATCAGGGGGAGGTGCTCCTAGTGGAGGAGGGGGAGGTAAACCTACTTCATGGGCAGCAATAGCAAGTAAACCTGCTAAACTCCAACCAAAGGCAAAATCTAAGAGGGACACTCATGCACCTGTTCCAACCCAACTCCCAAGCATGAAACAACCAAGTTTGACCATAGGGACATGGAACGCTGGGGACAGAGCAGGTGGCAAAGGGGACAATACTGTTGCACAAGGACAAGCAGGCACCTCTCCACAGGGAGGTGGTTATGCAATGCAGGCGGCATCCCAACCGCAAAATCACCCACCGGTTCAAGCTGTGCCCCCACAACCGGCAACCAAACCCGACCAAGGCCCTACACCCCAGCAGGCATCTCAGTTGTCCCAAGGGAAACCAGGCTTTGGCCCGGAACAATCGGGAAGAACCCAGCCCCAGGCCATTGTGCAGCCCCAACCTCAACAAAACCGTTGGGGATCTGGACAGCAAGGACGTTCTGCTAATAATAATGGATACTCCTCACGTTCTAACAATTCTAAGAATTCGGCAGGATATTCTTCCGAAAGGAACGACAGCTCTTCGAGCATGGTCCTGGACAAACTGAGATCAACGAACGAATACAATCCTTCGGAAATGACATTGGAGTTAAAAGGCTCGAGATTTTTCATCATCAAGAGTTACTCAGAGGACGATATCCATAGGTCAATTAAGTATGGTATTTGGTGTAGCACGGAACACGGAAATAAGCGTTTGGACTCGGCCTTCAGGGACCAGAAGGAGAAGAGCCCAATCTACCTTCTGTACAGTGTCAATGGAAGTGGACATTTTTGTGGACTTGCTGAAATGTGTTCTCCAGTGGACTACAAAGTCAACACTGGAGTTTGGGCTCAAGACAAGTGGAAAGGCCGTTTTGATGTGAAGTGGATTTATGTGAAAGACGTTCCCAACAATCAGTTGCGGCATATTAGGTTGGAAAATAACGAGAACAAACCGGTTACAAACTCTCGTGACACCCAGGAAGTTCCTGTTGACAAGGCGAGACAAGTTGTGAAAATTATCCACGGCTTTCGCCATTCTACATCCATATTTGATGACTTCAGCCACTATGAAAAGCGGCAAGAGGAAGATTCTGTCCGTAAGGGATCGGTAAGACATTAATTTTTCATTTTATTTCTGTTCACCCGAGCAACCGGTTTAAAACAAAGCTTCAATAGCTCCTATTAAAAGGCAACTCCCCAAATAAAAATCCATATGAGAGCCATGCTTTTCCCTTGTGTCCTTGGCGCAAGCGGATGAGAGCACATGACTTTCCATGGACAGGACGCCAGTCCATCGCCGGTTAACTCCCCTGCAGTGTCGGTACTCATTTTATAGCTGAGTGAACTGGAGCAAGCAGAGTGAAGTGTCTTGCTCAAGGACTCAATGCAGGGTTCACATCGGGAAGCAAACGCAAGAGGGTTCGCACAAGATCCCTGCCCTAGATTTCCTGTGTCAGAGGGGCAGCCCCCCTTTTTGTTGGCCCGCCCTCCCCTCAGTTGGCCGTCCTGTCCTCTTTTTGGTCTGCTCTGCTTCTCATCAGAAAAAAATTGTAAAAAAAAGAATAAATTTGAAACAATTCTTTAAAAGCTTGATAAACTTAATCAACTCTTATTCTACCAGGGCTTTGGAAAATGCAATCCCAATTTTTGTATTGATTTTTTTTATATGCATTTTTGACAACATTCCTTTTATTTTCTTTCATCACGAGTTTGATTGGAATGGAAGCTAAGATATTTATCTTTCGAGTAATGAAAGCCAAATTAGAAAATATTGGAAACAAATATGCAATTCAAGCAATTTTTGGCTAAATTTGGTCAACAAATGGCCAATCTTTGTAAAAGTAAAACTTTTTGTCAGTATTGAAAACAGAGATTTTGAAAACAGAGATTGGCACCTTTGACTCTGACTGGTTGCGGTGCCATTAAACATCAACAAACCAAGAGATTTGTAGATTCTTTATAAAAATTCCTTTCCAATAATGCTATTTTAGAATTTTTAGAAAGAAAGGAAAGATTAAAAAAACACCAAAAATGATTATAGTCAAATGACCCCTGAAAACTGCAGCAGAAAATTATCACGCTGTAGTTACGGTGGGACTAGAACCTTGTGCGCTCTCGTGCTGGCAGTGTCCATATCCACCACACCACAAGATCATTGAAAATGATGTGGTGAAATTTAATTATTATAGAAAAGGGTCCAAAAACATTCAGAGGGAGTATGCCTGTATTTATATATCAAACGGAAAGAAATTGCAAGAACTTTCGAATGGCGCCTTAACGAAGCATGTGAGATGTACGGTTTTAGTACATGATTTTTTTTGGGGAAATGGGTTAAAAATGGCAGAAGTTCATAAAATTTTGAAGAAATTTCTTTAAAACAAAAGATTGCAGGTAGGGATTATAAAAATTAGACCAGAAATCAATAATATCATGTCTTAGGATTTGCATGTTTGATTTTGAAGCAAAAATGTGATCTTGAAGTTATTGTAAGCCGAGGCTAACGCCATTCTCCTCGCCCTCAACTTTATTGAGTACTCTCCTCTTAGTCACTTTGCCATTTTCTCTGACTCAAAGGCTGTTCTTACTTCATTACTCAATCTTAAATGGGATAACCTCACCTGCCACCTCCTCCTCCGAAAACTCTTTTCTCCCGCCCTCTGCAGAAAAAGTGTTCTTTTCTTCTGGATACCCAGCCATGTTGGCATTCCTGGCAATGACAGGGCTGATACAGCCACTAAGCTTGCCCTTAACCTCCTCCCTTCCCCTTTTCCCAAAACCCTCTCTGACTTTAAACCGCTTATCGCTTCTCTTGTTCGTGACCACTGGCAAACCTTATGGAACTTCCAAATTGATAACAAACTCCATGTTATCCAGCCCACAATCCCGATCAAATCCACCATCAACAACCTTTCTCGTATCGACAACGTTCATATTACTCGTCTTAGAATTGGTCACACCCACCTCACTCACTCCCACCTCCTTATTGGTTCCCCCCAAGCCCTCTGTAACAATTGCCACTGCATCCTCACAATCCAACACGTTCTCCTTGCTTGCGCCCTGTACAACCTTCCCAGAGCTTCCCTCGCTCCCCACAACTCAATTGCTGAGTTCTTCCAGAAAAATCCTCCAGATGAAATAATCTCCTTCCTTCAGCATGCATCCCTCAGCAACCATATTTAACTCTCCCTTCCACCCCCTCTCTACTTTGTTTTTGTTTTACCCATGCACCTCCTCTCTTGATCACAGCTTTCTGGCTTTTGTTCTTGAATTTCTCTCATTCTCCCCCTGGTCTCTTTCCTTACTACCTCTAAAATGATCTGACCTCTCAGGCACAATTTGACCTTCGTTGTCGTGGTGCCGTTAAGACCTCATCAAACAAACAAACAAATGTAAGATTTTAAAAGAAAAAACAATTTTTAGTTTCACCCTTTTTCAAGAAAATTTTCTCAAAATTCTGTAATATGACCCCTATAAAAAAAGTTACCTTTTTTGAAAGAAATATCTGAGTTATTTAAATGATACCAAGATTACTCCATAGAACTTTGGTAAAGTCCCGATTTTATTTTTAGAAAAAGGTGGTTTGTAACCGGCAATAAAATTGCCGCTTGGTTGAGTAAGGGTTAACCTCATAAATGAAATACCTTACATGGATACAGAACACAGAATGATAGCATAGAAAGAAGTTGTCCTGTTTGGCTTGTTTTGTCCTTATCAGTCAGGATAGTCATCCTGAGGTAGGAAAATCCCAGAAGTACATCGGGGCTTAAGACGGGAAAGAAGAAGGGGGGGGGCTGGACCATATGTTGAAAAGGTGCAGTGCTTCGCATGCATATTAATGTGCTAGAGGTCTGAGATGTCGTCATCATTATTTATTCTTCACAGCAATTAAAAAGATGAGTTCAGTGGTCAGACATGTGTACATGTACCTTGTATGATGGAGGGCAATCGAGACAAAGCAAATTTGTATTAATACTACAGGTGTGGAAAACCTACTGTCGGAAGATGGCAGCCACATCCTCATCTTCTTAACAAATATTAATGGATTATTATGGTAGAAAGAAAAAAAAAAAATCAAAATTTGCTGAGGTCTTATTTTCTATGTAAACTCTGTTTTACTAATTTCCTGACAGTATCCAATGTTTGTTTTTTTAAGCTGCAAAATCTCAGGAAAATAGACGGTGAAATGCCCAAAACCTTTTGTTGAAAACAATGTGAGGACAAGATGTCACAACTACAGTACGGTAGTTAGGCTTGGGCGATATTGAAGATTATGCAATATCGATATATCGCCTGAAAAATATTAATAATATCGAACCATCGATATGCAAATTATAGGACCTTATACGTAAGTCGTATGTACTGTTCTGGGCAAGGTAATCTCGTCTTGGCTCAAAAAAAGTCAAAGTAAAACTTTTTGTACAAATTAACAGAAATCACTGCAAAATATATACATAGCATCTTCAAATAAGCACTCATTATGTTTAAAAATGTTCTTTACATGGTTTCTATATCAAAAGATCAAGCACAAAAACATTGCAAAAGTTTAGGCCTCGGCATATTCTTAAAAAGAAAAAATGATGTGGAACTGGTATTAGGCCTACACTGTATGCCTCACAAAAATCGGCTTCAATTCTTCTTGAAATTTTAAAACTCACTTACTTTTAATGAAAATTGTACTGAAAAGGCATTATTTTGTTAGCATTATATGGACTTCTAGACATTTAGAAGTCTATATATAATGCATATTATCTAATTTCTAGTCTGCTTCAATCATCGCACGAGTGTTGTCACTCAGAAGAAACAGTGGTAGATGGTATGTGTGTACATAGTAAAGTACTGTACAGTAGTGATATTGTGTGTATGTAGGTACGGCACTACATTATCTGAACGATCTGGCAAGACCAGTCTGTCACTTTTACTTTACACTTTCTGAATGAACAAAATAGTGAGAAGAACCTCATAGTTTTGTCAGTAATTTGTCAATTATTGACTGTTTGATATAAAAATTCAGAATCAACTTCCTCCACAACAACAACCTATTCCACCATATCTAATCTACCTTTCTCTTCCCTTCTACACCTAACCTTACACAACCCTTTCTTTTCACCTTAATTCCCCCCCTCCCCCCCCCCCCACAAATTCACCCTATTTTCCACCTGTTCTCCCTCTCAATCCTTCATCTTCTCTCTGCCCCAACTCTTACACCTTAATTTTTTAACACCCTCTTGGCACATTTGACTGTCGCGGTGCCGTTAAACATCAACAAACCAAACCTTAAAGTATTGTTTAGTTTGCTGTAACATACAGTACCTTTTTCTGAAAAGTTGGGGTCTGTAGGTACAGTAGGCGTTTTATTTTTTACTCAAGTAAAATATTTTCTGTATACCATATATACTGTACACACACACAAAACATTTAAGACAAATGGAAAATATTATTGGAGTAGGTACAGTATTCACATTAACATGCAGAATTTTTGCACAAAAAAATCAAATCCTCTCCCCCCCTCCCAAAAACAAATTAGAATGGGAGAAATTCCTGCAAAGAAAACTGAATGACCCAAAACTATTACAGAACATTTTTTGTGCAACTTCATACTTAACGGTAGTAACGCTACAGATTAGGCCATGATTGTCAAGGCATAAATTAAATTTTGAAATGACCCGAAATCAAATTAAAAACGTGTTCCTACACTGGAACACTTTCATGTCAGTGCGCAATAGGAACCAAAAAAGAAAAACAGGCCTCTCAATCCGAGTGTCCGTTGTTCGGGTTGATGTTACAAAATATGCGATGAACGTGATGAAATACACAACATGTAATAGTAACGGGATCACGTTGTTTGCCAGATTGTAGTGCAGTGTAGGCCATAATGATTGAATTATGTGAACTATGACCCTGTTTTGTCATTATCCATGAAGGGTACTATTCAGATTTTAGCAAGAAACATAAGAGTACAGGAGTTGCTTACCAATAAGTAACAAAGTCGAATAAAACTCCAGATGTTGGAAGATTTGAGCTCTTCAAGTCTCCCCCACCTTTTTGTATCCCCCTTTTCCCCGAAATAATCATAATAACACAAGTGGGAGAAAATCCTTCCCCACCCAAAAAAAATGAAATAATAACAATGGGTAGGTTGGGTTACAGTAAACACAGTTTTTTTAAGCATGGCCTTATTGAACTTATCCTTTTATTTGCAACATGGTCATGCTGATTAAGTCGCAAAAAAGGTCAGAAGATAACATAAAGCATGGCCTCATTTAAGTAATTCTTTAATTTGCAACATGGTCATGCTGATTAAGTCACAAAAAAGGTTAAAAGATAACATAAAGCAGTCACAATTCCTGGCATGGAAAAAGATGGTGAATTAACCATACTTGTGATGGACTAACTTTTCAATGCAGAAAAAGTGGAAAATGTTCAAGGTAATAATGATTCATTCCAGGGGTGGAAAAATACAACAACAAAAAGTCACTTGCCAATCATTTATACAACTTGGCGAGTAAATACGATGAAACCAGTACTTCTACTCGCCAAGTAATTTCAACCCCTGGCCAACACTTTCAACTGAAATTTCAAAACATTTGCGCTACTGAGTATGCCTCTGAATTGCCCTGTTCCTGGGCCTGACTTCATAACCATACATGCACATATTTTCTTAACCTGTCCCCTATACCAGAACTACAGATTTCTCCTCTCGTCACTCTCCTCAATCTCGCACCTATTCGAAAACAATACTTTCTCAAACATCAACTTCCTCCGCAACAACCTCTTCCACCACATATAATCTCCTCCCTTTCTACACCTAACCTTACACACCCCTTTCTTTTCTCCTAAATTTTTCTCTCACATTCAGACTTTCTCCTTTAACTCCCTAACAAACCTTTCGTCTCCTCACTATCCTAACTCTTACACCATTATTTAATGTATTAACACCCTTTTGGCACATTTGACTCTAACTGTCGCGGTGCCGTTAAACATCACCAAACCAAACCAACATGTTCTTACGTATGTAAAAGCATAGCAGGATGTCTCAAAGTTGACGGCTACAGCCAAATGTTTTGAATATATTTTAGACGGCTAACAGCCAATTTTTTTATCATAAATTTCATTAGAGAAAAATAAACAAGACAGTTTTGTAAGTAGGCCTATGTTACCTGCAATAAAACAATTTGTTATAATTATCAAAATAAGATTTTACCTTGCCATGACATACAGTACATTATATTTCTACTCGCCGCAATTACTGTACAGTAATCCTTGCAACATGGATTAAGTGATTAAAGCACTTCTTTTCACATCATACCTCTTAATTATAATTTGTAAAAATTCTTGTTGTATTTTCCCTTTATATTTTGATTGTTACAATCTTGTTATACAGTACTTTGTAAATTAATTGCAAGCTTCAGTGTATAGAATGTGAAGAAACAAATCAATTGAATTGAAATTACCTCACTTTTCGCGACACGACTGATTGGACATGCTCTCTTTTTTTGCTTAGTCATATAGGTCCACAGCAGTGATGCTGGTATCATTTGAAAGAGCTGGAATAGTTATTTCAGAAAATGTAACTTTTTGAGGGGGGTTATGTTGAAAAAAATTCAGAAAAAATGGGTCGAAATAAAGAACATTTTCTTCCAAAACTTACTTCCTATACTTCCAGACCTTGATTTTGCCTGAAAACCTGTGAGAAACAGTCAAAGACATCGATGCATCCAATTGTGGTCAAATTTGACTGTCCCTTTCATCAATATCTTTTTTGGGGCAAAATTTTGTGATTGTTAGCCTTGAGGCCAATTTTTAGCTTGACTATTTGAAGAATAGTAGAACTATTCTACTACCCCCAGTGTTGGCGTTTGCGTCAGGTTAAAGTTTTTGTAAAAGTTTTTGGTTTAAAGTTTTCATAAGTTATGAATGGTGTACATTCATGTAAGTTGGCGTAGGGGCAGAGGACATGGGTACTATTCAAGTGAGCAGGATTGGGAAATTGTGTGTGCATACTAATTAGCTTATTTGCATAACAAGGAAAATATTTATCCTTTAGCATATTTACATAAGAAAATGTTTGTATTTATGATATCTCTTAGATTAAAGTGGATGTGAGGATTTTGTTTGCACAAATAACCATGTGAAGAGCATTGTCTACATTTACAGGGGAGGTGAAGTGTGCATAAATGGTGTACATTTATGTAACTTGGCACAGGGTTGGAGGACATGGGTACTGTTCAAATAAGCATGATGTGTGTGTGTGCATTCTACATGTAATTAGCTTATTTGCATAACAATGAAAATATTTGTATCTCTGTCTTGAATCAAAGCGGGAGTGGGGATTTTGTTTACACAAATGTTCATATTGTCTACACTTAATGGTGAGTTACAATGTGCATATTAATTGGGTTATTTGCATAACAATAAAATTTCACAAAATATTTAACCTTAAAGATAATTACTTGGTATTTTGTTCAGTGGTAGAGGGCATTGGTACTGTTCAGTTGAGCATGATTGGGGGGTTATGTTTGCATACTAATTATCCTATTTACATGGCAATAGAAATATTTGTATCTGGTATCTCTTGAATTAGTAGGTATCATGATTTTACTTAAAGGATAAGTTCAGAGGTGAAGCAAGTCCATCTCAATTGAAAGCAGACTTCAAAAAACAAAATAGTAAAGAAAGCATTACAAAATATTTTGTTAAGGAGATTGTTTAAATTTTGGTATTATTTGTGTAGAAACATCTGAAATCAGACTATTTGTGATGAAGCTTGGGGGGATATTTCAATAATATTTGATATTGACCTATATCGATATGGTTGATATTGAGTTCAAGGGTCATATCTTTATGATGTGTTCCACTGATATTGTACTATACATTAACTAATAAAGAAGTTAACAAGACAAACAAACATGCACCTTTCCTCACTACACAGCCTCAAACAGTTTGTAATTTGTAATAATATCAAAGTTGCAGGCAGTCAGTAATGTTAAGACTTGATTAAGTCATCAATATTTCAATAAATATTACCTAAAATTATGTTCCACAGGCAAGCAATTCTTTATTCCTGACATACAGTACTGTACTCATTATGTACAGGCTGCTATGGACATTGCGCAATAATATAGTTCATTTTTATGATTTGTAATGGTTGAGCAATTGCAATCAATGAAATTTTAAATTCTTAAATATTGCATCTAAATTCCTCAAAAGAAATAGCGCATCCCCAAATTTATGTGCAAAAGCCCTTAATTGCCGCCTTAAAAGTAGATTTTATTCTCAAAACTAATAGATTTTATTCTCAAAACTAACAGATATTTTTCACTAATTTTTCTGTTCACACATCAGACTTTCTGTACAGTAAGCAGCACAAGTACTAACAATGTGTGTAGATTTCTGAGCTCACTCTCCGATTTTTAGTAGCAGAGGACATTTTCTATAAATATTTATTGACTTCTGAATGTCCCTGTCTTTAAAAAAGAGTGCAAAAATGATGCCCATTCAGTAGGAAATTAAAAACAAGTAAGTGGGACCTAGCATTTCAAAGGTAAACTTGGCCCGTTTTCATTAACAAAAAAGCTATATACCAGTTTCACGAAAATAGTGAAAAAATGATATGTTCAAACTTAGTTTCTGTGATTTTTTTTTTGAGAAACAGACAATGTAAAAAACGATTCCTTTCAGAATAATGGGTGTTTTTTGAAGATTTATGTACATGTTTCTCATTCAATTCTGTAAATTTACTTTAAAATTTGTACTTATCCATTTTTTGTACTGGAGCATTATCACCTGTTACTAAACAGTGATGTTATTTCAATGTGACGTCTTGCAATTTGCATATCGATCGATATATATCTAGCGATATATTGATAATGTCTGAAGGTGAATATCGCCCAAGCTTAGTTGTGATGTCATAGTCTCAGACTCCTCAAAGTCTTTATGTACAATATTTTATTATAGTTTTTCTCTGATTTTGTGTCTTAAAAATCATAGGATATCTTTAAAAAAGTAGTAAAACTGAATCTAGGAATGATATTTATAATTTACCACCTGAAGAAAGTTCAAGGAAAAATTATTTAAGTAGTGAAAAAATTAAATAAACTGTCTTTAAAATACATTAACAATTGTTAAGAATGTGAGGATAAAGATGCCAACTTTCCATAGTAGACTTACAACACCAGTCATTTATACACAGATAAGAAACTAAACTTCAATATTTCCTGAACGAAATAAGATTTTTGAACGCTTTCTGCACCATTTTGTTTCTTTTGAAGTCCTCTTTCATATACAGTAGATGGATATGCTTGACCACTGAAGTACTGTAATCCTTTAAACAAATGGTCATACAGTGTAAAGGAAGAACATTGTTCACACTTAATGGTGAGGTATAGTGTGCATATCAATTAAGTTAATTGGGTAAGAATAGACTTTGCTGCAAAATGTTTGACCTGAGATTAAAAATATGTTTTATGACATATTAACTTCACATTATAGTTTTTTTTATGATATTGACATTCTTGACATAAATAGCAATCAAAACATTTGTCTTTCCCTGAACAAAGAAGCAAATTAAAGTTTCCTTGCCTTTAAAGAATGTTAAATTAGGGGATTGGGATATCTAAACAATAAGCAGAATGTGGGGTAGAAGATGACATGATGATAAAGTAGCTAAAGGAATTAGGATGAGGTCATGTGGGACAGGGTGGAATTGTATGTAGGGCAGGGTGGGTCAGGTTGTTAGTCAAGATGCATTGACATGTTAGACAGGGTGGATTGCCATGTAAAACAGGATGGGTTGGCATGTGGAACAGGATGGGCTGGCATGTGGAACAGGATGGGTTGGCATGTGGAACAGGATGGGTTGGCATGTGGAACAGGATGGGTTGGCATGTGGAACAGGATGGGTTGGCATGTGGAACAGGATGGGTTGGCATGTGGAACAGGATGGGTTGGCATGTGGAACAGGATGGGTTGGCATGTGGAACAGGATGGGTTGGCATGTGGAACAGGATGGGTTGGCATGTGGAACAGGATGGGTTGGGCATGTGGAACAGGATGGGTTGGCATGTGAAAAAGGGTGGGTTAGCATGTGGAACAGGGTGGGTTAGCATGTGGAACAGGGTGGGTTAGCATTAGGGATGTACCGGATCCAAATTTTTGGATCCGGCCGGATAAAATCCGGCCGGAACCAGATTTTTCATTGCTTACAACAATTCTCATAATCTTAAGAAACAAAGGGAAAGGGGTGGGGGCAGGGGATTGTCAAGTTGGCTACTAATGGCTAGCAAGCCAATTTTTTTGGAAAATAATAATTATTGGGCATATTGTGATGAAATCAAATCAAAATTAGTGAAAGTTCTGGATTAATCCTAACATCTTTAATATTATAAAACTTGAGACTGTCATACACGTGTTCTTACTGAGGAAGTCAAAAAGTCAAATGACACTGTGGAGGGAGGAAAGGGTCATTTATCTAACCTTAACATGTATTTGAAGTGCATGTATGTGCAAATTGTGTAAAAACTAAACTAAAATAATTAAGGACAGTAACAAGGTAATAGAAATGGACACGAATTCTTTCATGTTTTACATTTGGAAAGTAATTATTCTCTGAATTATTTTTGTGTTATTTCATCAAAACACCTTGGTACCCTGAATTACTTGTAAAACAGTTTTTAGATAAGTGGGAAAAAACATTTTCTCTTTTTCAATAGCAGGAGAATCTAAGCAATGAAAAATTGTGGAAAACAAATTCAGTCAACCTACATGTACATGTACTTTTATCTACAAATTTCATTAATGTCTCTAACTGTAAAATTGTTAACAACTGGTGTGGTTTTATTTATTATCTGTTACAGCCCAATCTGTTTCAAAATTTCTATTGATTTCAAACAGCTACATGTCTTTATTCCGTTTTAAATGATCATACGCGTAACATAAGCCAATTTGTTCAGTGTTTTCAAGAAGAAAATACATTATCTATACCGAGAAAAATCCAGATATTCATGTTTGTTTTATATTTCATATAGTTGTAATGTACCACAGTCTCATAATGTAAATCTTCAATTGTTAAAATTGCCAAAAATCCGGTTCCGGCCGGATTTGGAAAAAAATCCAGCCGGAACCGGAACCGGATTTTTTCCCCAAATCCGGCCGGATAATCCGGCCGGGCCGGATATCCGGTACATCCCTAGTTAGCATGTGGAACAGGATGGGCTGGCATGTGAAAAAGGGTGGGTTAGCATGTGGAACAACAGGGTGGGTTAGCATGTGGAACAGGGTGGGTTAGCATGTGGAACAGGATGGGTTGGCATGTGAAACAGGATGGGTTGGCATGTGGAACAAGGTGGGTTGGCATGTGGAACAGGGTTGGTCAAAATTAGGACCTATGGCAGAATGTGGTGGGGTGTCATCAGGATTTCAGTTGTGATGGCATGTGGGTCATACAAGTGGTGGAATGACATACAATCAATATTAGTTTTCAGGTGTGATTGCATGGAGTATAGACGTGGGATCACATTTGAAACTTGTTAGGATGTAATGTGGGACGGTTAGGAATATGCATTATTAGCAGTAAGGGGATTTGTATCATTTCTAATGTCTAGATTGTCATACGTTAAGCAAAATTGTTTCACATAATTCTACTTAAATCTTACTGTACATTTTTCATGCTGCTTGACTTTGCTTGACACATATTTTCTTAAATTGGAAGTTGTATTACAATCCGGGATGTAGTAATGGGAATTGTGTTGGGGTTGTGAGAGTAGAGATTGGAAAGGGGCTTAATTACATTCTTATATTGACATTGCCAAGTCAGGGCCTCTCCTTTTTTTTTCTCTCTTTTTTTTTTTCATTTGTATGTTTTGCTTCAAGGAAGAAAAAAAAATTTAGACTGGCATTAATGGAAAGGAAATTTCACAAACAATTCAAATTTGTAAGGAAATCCTCCATTGTCATTATTCACAGGAAATAATTTAAGCTTAAAAAAATTGAGCAATTTTGCCTAGAATTTGCAAATTTGGATGTTTCTGTTGATATTTTTGTTATTTTAGTTCTGGGAATGTGTAGGGGTTGTGAGGGTAGAGATTAGAAAGGAGCTTAATTACATTCTCTCATTGACATTGACAAGTCAGGGCCTCTCCTTTTTTGTTATAAATTTCAATTGATAGAACTAAAAGAGGTGTTGTAGTTATAAGACTGCTAGCTTTTACATGTTTACTGAGGTACTGAATGAGGCCCAAGTGAGCTTTTTTTTTTGTTCTAAAATATTATTTGGCACATTTGACTCTGACTGTCGCGGTGCCGTTAAACATCAACAAACCAAACCAAACCTAAAAATATCTCAGAGAAGATATTTTGAACAGTTGTCGTTGTTAAAATAAATTGTAGTCCCTGATCGCAATATAAATGCTGTATGCAAAATATAATGTTGGAATGGGAATTCCACATATTTCGCTTAAAAAATACAAAGAGCAACTACTCCCTCTTTGTCCAGATCTAGACCGAAATATTAAGTATTAAAACAAATCCTCACTATTCATAGGCAGTGTTCTGTAGTGGTAAGTGTGCAAGACTTTAACGTGAATGACCCCGGGTTCGAAACCGAACTGCAAGTAATTACAGGGTGATTTTTTTTGGTGTTTTTTTCATTTGCATGTTTTGCGTTTGGACATATATGGAAAGGAAATTTCACAAACAATCTAAATTTGTAAGAAAATCTTCCATTTTCATTATTTACAGAAAATAATATAAGCTTAAAAAAATTGAGAAATTTTAACCTAATTTTGCCTAAAATTTAAAAATTTCTGTTGATATTTTCGTTTTTTTGAATCTTTTATTGAAAACTTGATTGTCTTAGCATTTATATTAACCAAATTTGTAGTGATAGAAAACAAGGAAAGTTGTGGAAATTAATTCTGACAAAAAAAAAGTTCCGAAAAATTGCAGTCATGTTTTGAACCTGCTGGGAATCAAAAGTTTAAGACTCAAATGTCAAAATTTTATTCTAAACTGCACTCCCAATCAAGCCAGACCTCTAGCTTGATTTGAAAGGGACAGGGTGCTAGACTTGTTGAGGGGCTTATTAATTAATGC
Organism: Chiridota heheva; assembly: GCA_020152595.1. Lineage (NCBI taxonomy): Eukaryota > Metazoa > Echinodermata > Holothuroidea > Apodida > Chiridotidae > Chiridota > Chiridota heheva. The sequence continues at coordinate 109,462 of JAIGNY010003438.1, forward strand.
ATGCGCGAAGCGCTGCGTCTTTTTTTCGGCATGGAGTCCAGGGGCCTTTTAAGTAAGGCTCAATTCCATGGTGAAGAACCTCTAGGATTTTAGCTATGATCTCATACCTCAGAACAAAACTATTCTGACTGATATTGATGAAAACCATTTATGAGCCAAACAGGACAATTGCTTACTATGCTATTATTCTGTGTTCTGTATCCATTTAAGTTATTTCATTTATGAGGTTGATTAGGATATTTATCATTTTTTTCTCATGAAGGGGACCCCAAGGGGCAGGGTAGACCCCAGGGGGCAAGGCGGGCCCACCGAAGGGCGGGGCAGGCTGCCCTTGTAAAACAGCAAAGCTATGGATCTGCAACGCTTGCCATTTTCAAAGACTGGGGGTTATGAGAGAACCTAACTGCAAACAAGGCTATTAGGATCCAATTGTGTCTTTCCATACACATGAGCTGGAATTTTTTTTTACAGTTCTGGCAAATGGGAATTGTTAGCAAAATTTTTCTATTTTTTTCCCATTGAAAAAAAATATTATCTAGTAATTATTGAAATTATTGGAAAAACAAAGCAATTAGTTTTGTTATTGTTGTTGCGTTTAACTGGTAGATTTTTTTTTTAATATTGTCCCAAAAAGTAAAAGGGCTGTAACAAGAGGTTTGCGTTAGAATTTTTTTGTCTGGCGTAGTTGGTTACGACGAGTCCTTGATTTTCTGCATATTTTGTAAATTTGCCATCGTATGTACAGGGCACTGCACAATGTACAGGGCACTGCGTAATGTACAGGGCACTGTGCACTAGCGAAGCTTGCAACATTTGCTGCACTCCTGGCTTGCTTTTACACATACAACACAATACAGGAGGAAAGTAGAATCCTACATGTAGCTAATGATATCATTGACAATTGACAGCCTGCATTTAAAACAACATTAACATTTTCACGTACAGTGTACATATATATACAATACATGTACGGACATGTTGAATTGTTCGGACATTAGTCTCGTAGTTGTGTTATTTTTCTTTAATTCTGTGTAATTCAAAATCATTTTTGTGTGAAATAAAACTTTCAATCGCATTAGAGAAGTAAGATTTTCATGATTTTTATTTAAGTTACTGAAAACCTCTTGGGGTAAAATTTTGTATGTTATATCTAAAATTTATGACGCAGGTACAACATGTGTCATGAGAAATTTCAGCCATAGCGTAATATAAGACAAATTTGTTGGTAATGCAAAGCTGGCTGTAACGATATGGTTAATTTAAATGTTGATTATCATGGACAAAAATATTGAGATATATCACCATGTCACAATATCTATGATCATAATATATCACCATGTCACAATATCTATGATCATGATATATCACCATGTCACAATATCTATGACCATGATATATCACCATGTCACAATATCTATGATCATGATATGTCACCATGTCAATATCTATGATCATGATATATCACAATATCTGTGATCATGTCACAATATCTATGATCATGATATATCACCATGTCAATATCTATGATCTTGATATATTACCATTTCACAATATCTGTGATCATGATATATCACCATGTCACAATATCTGTGATCATGATATATCACCATGTCGCAATATCTATTGTAATATATCACCATGTCGCAATATCTATTATGATATATGACCATGTCGCTATATCTATTATTGTGATATATCACCATGTCACAATATCTATCATTATGATATATCACCATGTAGCAATATCTATTATTATGATATATCACCATGTCACAATATCTATTATTATGATATTTCACCATGTTGCAATATCTATTATGATATATCACCATGTCACAATATCTATGATTGTGATATGTCACAATATCTATGATTGTGATTTATCACCATGTCACAATATTTATGATTATGATTATTAATTTTGGAAAACTGCTCAGGTTTTCAGCATGCAGATCTCATTTATTCTATTAAACATAAGAGCTTAGGAAAGAGAGCATAAATAATCAGATGCTATATGCTGCAAATATTCATTACAATTCTATTTCATTTGAAATATTTTTTAAATGCTTTTTTACAAATTTGCTTTAATATGCAGTTTACATGGCATATCATGATGTGCTGGTCAGGGATTATTTGATATCAGGGGAAAAAAACGAAATCGTGATAATCAACATACATGTCATGTAAAAGCCCTATAAAGTCACATATTTCATCCATCTAATGATTGGAGCCCTGACCCAAAGTGGACCGCTGGGGTCTCTTGGGAATCCACTGGAGCCATTCTCTGGTTGGTCACACATGTACAAACCCCAGGGATCCACTGGGTCCATTTTTGACTGGTAACACATGTACATGTAGTGTATCAAAGGAAGACCGCAACGGACCCCTGGTGTCTCCTAGGGATGCATCGGCAAACTCCTGGGGTTTCCTAGGAATCGCTTGAGCAAAATCCAAGTAGTTTCTTATTTGAAGATGATAATTCTTATTTGTCTGACATTTTCTTTTCTTCTCCTGCAGGGCCGTGAGAGTCGTGGCGGCAGTGGTGAGGGCCGTGGAGAGGACCGTGGTGAGGGCCGTGGTGAGGGCCGTGGTGAGGGCCGTGGTGAGGGCCGTGGTGAGGGCCGTGGTGAGGGCCGTGGCGAGGGCCGTGGCGAGGGCCGCGGTGAGAGCCGCGGTGAGGGCCGTGGTGAGGGCCATGGAGACAGGCGTGGTGAGGGCCGTGGAGATAGACGTGACGGCCGTGGTGGTGGTCGAGGCGGACATCGCAATTGAAATGGATGATTTCTGGCTATTGATATAACTCCACAAGATTTATTTGGGAGTGTCGGATTATATTATTTAATACTTTGTAGCTCTAGAAGTACTTGACATATATTGATAATGAGAATCGTGAAACTAGCTTGAAATGAAAAACTGCTTTTTCAGTATTTGTACAATGGGATGATTTCATGGAATTTCCTCACCACCTGCAAGGTGGCAGTATTTGTGTATGTTTTTAACCTCCACGCTGACTAATCGTCTTTATATAGACCATTGCAATGTAAAAACACTTATGATAAACTTGTGAGGATCTGCAGTATAACAATTTTCCAAGTGGAGTCCTAGAAAGAAAACAATTTCAAACTTCTGAATGAAAAGTAAAATGCACATCAGGGATTTAACACATGTGACTTTTTATGTCATTTGTATGTTTGAAGTGGAAACTTAAAAAAAAACTGAGCTCTTTTGCAATACAGATGTTAATGAGATGACTTGATGGACAGATATGTATCTGCCCAAAACTGCGCAACAAACTGCCTATTTGCAGCATTTATGTGAGTTCACGCTTTGAAAAAGCGTGTGATATTAACATCAACTTCGTGGAGTGTGCGATATTTGTCAATCATCACCTTTTAGACTGGAAAACTAATCTAAAAACAGTGGACGCGTTTTTACCAACAGTTGTGATCCGTTTCTTCCTAGTGACTGTTTTCCTTCTTTTGTTTACGTACCAGAGGGAAACCTAAGAATCCACCGTGCCTGAATATTCATCAGTTATAGTTGTTACCATAGCAACCACTGTATTTTGTTTCGTGTAGATTATCGTCGTCCCCCTTATTTTGGTGTATCATTGGTACCCTTTCTCTTTGTGTATGTTGCTTTTCTTACATACATTGTAACCATGCACACAAAGTCTCTTTTCAGGAATGTGTGTTGGGTGATAATTGCTTTGTCAATTCAGCCCACTGCCTTTACAAGTTTCCAATGTGGACGTTGTACTGTGAGTGTGCGTATCCTTTGGTGTCGGTATCGGTAACATCGCACATATGTTTAATAAGCGGTGTACCAAAATTTCATGTTCTCTCCACACCCCCAATAAACATTTTTTTTTTGTGAAGTAACATAGATGAAAAGTTCTATACGCAGCTAGTATTGACCTTTTGTGACTCCTTTGTATTAGTTAAAATAACCAGTGTCTCCATATCTATGAAATTTGTATTGCCTGTATTTGATTCAATCTTAAAATAACAAGATTTTTAGATAAAATTTAGTGTTTTTATTTTTGACTTGTGTGGTACCACATTTCATACCATGGATCCCTACCATTAAGTGGAACAGTCGCTAGATACTGTACAAGGTTTAACATTTATTAGACAAGATTCTTGACATTTGCGCATGCTTATTCTTCTGCAAAAACCACTGTTTTTTGTTCATGTGGTTGAATCATATTCTGTGATAAAAACAGATTTATTGCAGGTCTGCCATGTGCCTTAATTTTCTAGAAAACCTACAGAGCTGATGAATAGGGTTAATTAGAAACTAATCAAGTAAAAAAAATATGGTGTTCTGCGTTTTAGTATACATAATACTTGCTGCGCTCATCTTTTACAGCTTTCGATGTCTTTTTAGCCCCTTAATATCTTAACCTTCCACTGGACTAAAATACTCACTAGAGGATCAACTTCAAACATTGCAATTGTGAACGGAACTACTGTATCTCATGGTATCTCCATTTCATTCAGTTTCCAGTAGTTCTTGACTTAGATCTTTATTCTTAACTCCTGAAATAAATACTGTAGTTTTACGTTCTCATCATCATTATCATCCATCGACCGCGGTCGAGATTAAAGACACTGATATGCCACCCTGATTTATCAGCAGTAGCTCCAGTCAGGTCTGCTAATCCTTTTTTTTCCTTTTTTTTTTTGAGTTTAGAAATAGTATCTGGATGCCGGGCATGGTAGCCTCAAGAATAAGACGTCAGATGCTAACTGTTTCTAAGTTTTAGGCATTAAGTATATTCTAACATTGTAAAGTAAAAGCATGTTTTTGGTGATCCGCAACACTTGTTGAATTGCACAGCTCTAAAAAAGGCCCAAGGAACATTACAATGAAGAAAAAAAGTAATTCCTAGGGTTGTGGTGGATTTGACAATTATTTTCATCCAATCAAATTCATGAAAGATGAAAATATGCAAAGATTGTAATCTTGCAATTCACTGAAAACCTGCATCCCTTATCGCAAGGGCTTTTGAATGATCATAAATGGGTATGTGGTCATATTTTTATTTAATTGAACTTAATTTATATATTCCTCAATATTCCATTTTTATTGGTTCGAAATTAGTAACGTTTGTCGGCAGGGGCCAATTATGTCACTTTAATTCTGTTACTTGCCCCATCAATATGGAAATGCTGGCTACACCACTGTTATTAGTATGAATTAAAAGTAAGTCAAGTAGCTGTACATTTTACATTAAGCCGTCAGTCAGTTAGGAATAACATTTTTCAGAATTTTGTAATCACATGCATTCAACAGTTAGTTTGCACTAATACGTTCATCTACCAAGTACATTCAAATGTTTCATGTTAAAATTCCATCATAAATTGGAAGCAATAAGTACAGTACCACAATGAAGGCAGTGTTCACACATAAGGTTCAAAATTTGGGGGGATTCCCCCCCCCCTCCCTCTTTGTGTGTTTTTTTTTGAGGGGGGGGTTGAAAAAAGGTGGGGAACTTCAATGGTTAAATCATCAGACATTTTAGTATTTCTCTTAACCGTGACGTAATTAATGATTGGTAAGCAACTTAAATTAACTCTTAAATCTGAAAAGTAACTTGTCATGGATAATATAATGGAAAAAACAGGTTTATGCATGCATACATGTAGCAGTTGTCTTTCTATTCTTCTATAGAACCCTCTTCATCATGTGTTGAGCTATTTAAAGCCTTTGCATTTTGCTGGTCATTACTTTTTTCACTTAGAAAATAACCTGTGAAAAATAGGAAATGAGACATTTAACAGGGATTGGGATCGACACAGCAGAGCAGTAAATGTAAAATGTAAAACACAATCAACTATCACTACACTTGATATTTACGTGACACGTGTACCTAAAAATCACATCATTCCAATTCCCTGCATATATCTACATAGGGCCTATTGTACATAACAGTTCCAACTAGCAGACGACATGATTGCATTACTATTACGTTGCATATGTCATCACACATGCACAATTCCTTTTGACCAACGCAACGATGTCACCATCGAGAGAGGCGTGTGCTGAGCCTGTTTTTTGTTCCTTTTGCCAACTTTCATCAGTTTGCCAGTATGGGTGAATAAAAACCACTTTAAGTTGTGTTTTTTTTTTAAACGTTTTACAACATTTTTGCGCATTTAGAATTTAATTTATGCGTAAGCAATCATGGCCTAACTGGTACCGTAACTACCGTAACATTTGTAGTAGTTCCACAAAATTTCTTTCTTCATTTTTTATTTATGCGATTTTCCCCCCTTTTATTTTTTTGGGAGGAGATTTTGATATTTTTTGCAGGAATCCTGCAATCCAGCATCTTAATGTGAGCACTGATAGAAGGCCTGAGTCAGGTAGCAAAAAATCAGAACCGGATACCCCGTAAATGTTACCAAGTTCTGATCCGGGTACTCGAGGAAAAAAAATAGTGACAATGCTTGAACTTATTTTTGCTCTTGAGTTGATAAAATTACCTTATTTTAGTGTAGGTCCAATAACATACCAGTTACACACAAAAAATTAATTGAAACAATTTTTTTTTTTTTTTTTCATGTCTTAATTTTTTTTGTTTGGGTACCCGTACTGGATATTTTCATACCAGGTTCCTGACCTTTTGGATGGGGTCCCGGGGAACCTGACTCTGCCTTACCACACAGAATAAAAAGCAATCCATATTTCAGATATTGGTTGATTTTAAATTTGCATATAAAACACCATGCTGTGCATATAATTCCGAGGTGACTTGTCCTCCTTTATTTTCTGGCAGGATTTTGAAAAAAGTAAATAAGTGTTTGAGAATATGTTGTTTCTTCCCCCCTCGCCCCCTCCCCCTCTTTTCCACCCCAGAAGATTTACATAACTTTTGTTCATTTTTCTCTTGGTTTTGAGCTATTTATGATTCTTGACCACTTAACTAATACCCTTTTAATGCTTCGAAAAGCACTCTCCACTATCTGTAAAAGTCAAGTGGGAAGGTGTGGGAACAGGATATACCGTATTCGTCGTTAATAACCACCCGGGGCACTTAGGAAAATAGAACTGCACCACTTTTTAGGCCAGAAGTTTATTCCTAATAAGCGTGCATGCCCAGGAGTCATGTACAGTTCAAATTCGGTGAAACATAAGGGAAAAGTCCTATTCTAAGTAATTACCACAAAATTTTCTAGAATTTTTTTTTTCTTTTTTTTCTTTTTTTTTCTTTTTGACTTCTGGTACCTTGAGAAGAACCACATCCTCACCCCTATCAGAATGGCTTCAGGAGAAAATGTAATTGTCTAGACAATATTCCGAAACTAGACACATGTCTGTGAATCCTTCATCAGGAATCACCACACCATCTCCACCTTTGATATCGAAAAGGACTTTGACACCACATGGCGATATCGCATTTTCAGGGGTCTATACTCTTCCGGCCTCAAGAGGTCTCCTTCCATCCTTCATCCAGAACTTTTTCCACTCGCTATTTCAGGGTGCTTATAGGTAACACCTACTCACAAAGGTATACCCAACACCTGGGAGTCCCTCAAGGCAGCATCCTCTCCCCCAACTCTCTTTATACTCTAAAATCAACAGCATTACCAAAGTCCTGCCCCCTAACATCAACTGTTCTCTCTAGGTCCATGATTTCACTATCTTCACATCCTCCTCATTGCTTCCAGACCCTGCAAAATAACCTCCAAATTTGCCTGAACAGCTCGGCTCATTGGAGTGACACAAACGGCCTCAATTTCTCAAAAGACAAAACTCTTCTTATTCACTTCAATAACAGCAACTCCCTTCGCCCCAACCTCCGTCTTAAAGATTCCATTATTCCCAGCAAGGAAAGTTCTAGATTCCTTGGAATCACACCCGACTCTTAAGCTTTCATATCTTCCCCACATCAACATCCTCAAAACTAACTGCTACAAAACACTTAATTTTCTCAAGGTTCTCTCCAACACTGACTGGGGAGCCAACCGCATCACCTTGCTCACCTTTTATCGCTCCCTCCTCGGATCTAAGCTGGACTACGGCAACTTCATCTACGGCTCCACCTGCAAATTTTATCTGAGACACATCGAGGTCATCGAAAACACTAACCTCAAGATCTGCCTCTGTGCCATCCAAACTACCCTCATTACCAGTCTTTATGTTGAAGCCAATGAACTACCCCTAGACCCTGGGAGCACCAAGATTGGCCTCTCCTTCACCCTTCGCATCTCACTGACCCTCAAAACTCATTTCCATTCTTTGTGCTCTCCTTCCTTCACCAACCTCTTCAATCTCAACAAATGCATCCCCCTCACTTCAGAATGCAGATACACTTTCACCTCCCCAAAGCCAACAACTTCTCTATAGCCAGGCACACCTACCCCACCAGGGTTATACCCCCCCCCCCCCCCTAAGTCTTCCTAGGCCTTTCCTTTTTTTACGAAAATTCATCACAACCCAGCCTCTTTTCGCTCCAAATACTGTCAATGCAGTAGACACGTGCACATTGGCTACTACTTTTTTACTAACGGATCCACACGAGAAGGTACCTTAGCAGCTGCCGCCGCCTTCCCTAGCCTTTCTTCGAGACTACCAGATAGAGCCTTTATCTATTCTGCTGAGGCAAAGGCTATCCTCTTAGCATTAAACTTTGCAGAACTCTCCTTCTGCTCTCGATTTGTCATCTTCTCCGACTCCAAATCAGTCCTCAGGCATCCTCAACATTAGATTGTCTAATTTCCTCATCTTACAAATCTTAAACAAAATGCACACTCTCTCCTCTGTCAAGAATATTATCTTCTTCTGGATCCCCAGCCATGTCGGTATTCCCGAAAACGAAAGGGCCGACAGCCGCCAATAACGCTCTGTCGATCAGGCACAATTTGACCCTCGTTGTCGTGGTGCCGTTAAGACCTCATCAAACAAACTGTCGAACCAAATTTCCTCTATTGATATACCTCACTCGGACTTTCACCAAAATACCTCCAAGTACCTCAGGAGGACTTCCCTAGATTTCTGGATTCTTGAGACTAGTAATAAACTTTACACTCTCAATCCCAAAGTAGGCATCAACCCTCCCCTACTAAGTCACAATCGCAGACAGGACGTAGTCATCACCCCCATACGCCTAGGTCACACCTATCTCACCCACTCCTACCTCCTTTCTGGCTCTCCCAAACCTATATGCCCCACTTGCAATACTGATCTCTCGATCAATCATATCCTCTTAACCTGTTCCATTTACACCAACTCCAGATCTTTCCTATCCCCTGCCACCACTATTTCCGACTTATTCAAGAACAATGCCCCCTTCAACATTACCTTCCTTTGCAGCAGGAACTTTTTCCACTTTATTTAATCTCCCCACACCCCCATCCTTTCCTATCTCACATCCATCTCCCTCTCTCCTTCTTTCCACCGTTTTTACTACAACTTATTTCCTGTTAAATTTTTACTTCTCGCCATCCTTTCCTCCTTTTCCAATCATCTCTTTCCTAAGCTTTGTTACTCAATAATTTGACACCCTCTTTGCACGTTTGACTCTGACTGCTGCGGTGCCGTTAAACCTCATCAAATAAAACAAAACCAGACATCATTCATACCATAGATCTCTACCATTGAGTAAAACAGATACAAGGTGAAGTTCAACAATCAGACAAGATTCTTGACATTTGCACATGCAGTGACTCACTGATTAATCTTCTGGGAACAACCACTTTTTCTTGTTCATGTGGTTTAATCACATTTTGTGTTAAAAACAAATTTATCGCAGGTCTGCCATGTGCCTTAATTACGTTTAGAATACCTATGAGCTAATGAATAGGCTGAATTGGCGACTGATCAAGTGAAAAAAAAAGGGGTTTCTGCATTTTAGTACACAATACTTGCTGTGCGCTTGTTTACACCATCTTGTACAACTTGTGTCTTTTTAGCCTCTTGATATCTTCAACTGAACTAAACAAACTACCACTAGAGGATCAATTTCAAACAATGCAGTTGTAAACTAATGGTTCTTCATTACATTTTTCAGTAGGGTTTTAACATATTTCTGATGTAATTTTTACAAAATTTGTTATCTCAAAATAGTTGAAAAGGTGACTGACAATTCAATTTTGGTATTTAGGGTTGCTCTCAAGATAACGTGATTTACTTGAGAAGTCATAATTGTTGTGGAAAACTTGCTTTTGGATTGTTTTCCTTTACATGAATTTAAGATTTTAACTTTATTTCTAGATGTTTCATCTTGTGATCATTTGAAGTCTAAATAAGCAAAGTAATTAGATAAGAAAATAGAGGCATGCATATTCATCTTCACAAATTTGCATATTCATATTCACAAATTTGCATATTCATATTCACAAATTTGCATATAAGCACATCAATTTTAAAAGTAATAAAGTTTGTTTATTTTGGTGGGAATTTTGCTATTTTTTATGGATTTTAGTAGATTTGAGATAAAACCTATCCCATCGATTTTTGGTGAGCATGTGAAGCATAATGGAAACCTATTATAATGGCGAATTTGTCCGTCCACTGTTTTGCCTGCGATTTCCTCAGAATTGTTAGTTTTTTAAGAATTCCTCAGAAAATGTTTAAGTTTCCTCAGAAAAAGTTAGTTTCTTCAGAGTTCCTCAGAAAAAGTTAGTGTCCTCGGATATCCTCATGGAAGGCTGGAATTTCCTTACTAAATTAAAAGTTTTTCAGAGACTCTTTAAGTCAGGTTGAAGAATAGTTTCCTTCAAAAGTCTATAAAATATTTGATATTTCCTTCGAAGTTAATAATGTACCAAAATTCTTCAGAGATCCTCAAGCGTCTCTCATAACACTGGAGGTTTAAAACCCTTCAACTTCTTCAAAATATTTGTGCACCAATGGGTGCATCAGGCATGATTATTAAACTCCGCCTTTATTATTGTGTTCTTTTGCATAAAGTTGCTACAGTATATGAACTGACAAAACTTGTACTTAGTATGCCCAGTCAGGGAGTGTACATGCAGGACATAGGATATAATATATACCATGTGGTATGCGCCAAGGCATGATTATTTGACTCTGCCTTTTTTTTTGCTCATTCAACAGGGCATTTGCATATAATTTATAGGGGACTGACAGACTTTCATTCATAGTGTGTTCAATCAGGGACTGAGAGCTAGGACAAGACTTCTTATGGAGCCTATGCCATGTGGGGTGGGATGTCATGTGGGACATGGGGTGGGATGCCATGTGGGATATATGATGGAATGCCATGAGGGGGGGTGGAGCATAGGGTGGGATGGGATGTCATGTGGGACATGGGGTGGGATGTCATGTGCGACATGGTTTGGGATTCCATGTGGGACATGGGGTGGGGTGCCACAAATAACACAGTGTGACATAGATTGGGATGTCATGTGTGACATAGGATAGGAGGCTATGTGGGACATAAGGTAGGAGGCTATGCATTAATAATTTTATCCCTTAGGGCCCCGTCAATCCGACACCCTCAGTTTTCTCAAAATCAAGGATAATCCTAACCTAACCCGAGAGCCTCTTTGCAGTTCAATTGATAGCAATCAGCTATTGTTACACCATACACAACATAGGGGTTTTCTATACCTTACAACCTGAGAGCCCCTTCACACTTTACTTGCTATCAATCAGCTATTTTTTACAATGTACACAATAGGTCATTCATCTGGGGCTGAAGCTACAAACCTCCTTTGCAGTGAAGTGGAACAGATAAGTCCGTGGCTGACCCTAAAAATAAATATGTATTATATGCATGGAAGAATTTGTGCAATACCCATGAATGATTGATAGACCATTCCTCCCAAACAAGAGTTATTTCATAATGGGATGTGGGACATACGGTGGGATGCCATGTGGGACATCAGGTGGGAAGCCACGGATGCAGGAATATCAGATGGGGGACATAGGGAGGGATGCCATGTGTGACACAGGGAGGGATGTCATGTGGGACTATGATGGAATGCCATGTGGGACATATGGTGGAATGCCATGTGGGACCTGGTGGAATGCCATGTCGGAGATATGGTGGAATGCCATGTGGGACGGGATGGGATGTCATGTGGGACATGGGGTGGGATGCCATGTGGAACTTGAGTGTGATATGCCATTTTTATAATTGGCCGGGTCATATGATATGGGTGTCAATTTGCATGGGCATGTGAACCATGACGGTACTGTTCTAATTATAAGGGTGTGATAGGAGTAAGTGACAATACTTGATCTTGAAATCTTGACAAAAAAAAGTTTCTACTTCACATCGATATATGAAGATACAGGGCTGTAGGGGCCATGCCCCCAACCCCAACAATTTACAACATGGTTTAATAAGTTGATATATTTTAAGCTAAACAATGCCATATGAACTCTTGAAGTGAAGGCTATCTCTCAGCCCCTCCAATAATCTTAAGTTTTCCTACGGGGTCCTGAGATAGATATAAAGATACTATCATAGTGGTGGGTGTTTAAGGTAGCTTACGGGCCGCTGATAGCTAATGTAAGTAACTTGAACACATGGCCCATTTGTTAAGTCAAAAGTTGGTTACACATACTGTTTAGTGGTGGATTCATTTTTACACATCCCTGTTAATTTGTGTGGCTTTTTACGACCCCCCTTCCAATCCACACTTATCCCCCTAGCCGGCGGTGCTGATTGTGAATTAAATATTGCCAATTACTGTGAGAATAATTCAGATTGTATATAGTCGGGAAATCCCCTTTTTTAAGAGGGCGGTATCATGTCTTGCTCATCTGTCACCTGGAAATTCTTCAGGTAAACAATTCTATGTTACATCATTTGTATGAAATTTATCATAAGATATAGACCATTGTACACTGAATGTGGTGTGGCGAGCTGGTTTTAAAGAAAGCTTTGAAGCAACTATTTGAAAACTTGTTCACTTTTTGTTCTTACATAATTAAGGTTAATTTTGTCACTTGCTACTGGAAAATTTGCACAAAAAAATCAATTTTGTTTCCAAGTCGTACAGAAATTTGCTTTCGTGGGTCACATTTTAATTTTAGTCACAGCATAAATGTTGCTGTGGTGGGCGTAAAAACGCCCCTTGAATCAATTCTCATTGATCATGTGCAAAGCCATGTTATGACGCCTTTAAAAACAGAGCTCAAAATGTATCTTTCACTATTATATTTAAAAATTGCTCGCCATGCTGCACTCGGTGCGTGCAACCGCCTTAAGATCCACGTTGGGTTGGTGCATTGACTCATCATATGTCCATTACCACCCTAGAAATATTGTCGCAGATACAGAGAAATTGAGATTTGGTAGATGATAATCTGGAAGGTATGATTTAGGCAATTTCATGTATCATGTATTATTTTAATTTTAAACTTTGGTGTTGGAACTTTCAGTGGTCATAAAAGCAGGTATGTGAGACTTCAGCTATTTAGCTGATTTCAGCTATTTTTCCAGCTAATTTCACTTATTTTCTGCATAATTGAAAATACTTAGTTATTTTGATGAGAAAATTAATCAATTTCAGCATGTGAGAATGGCTATTTGGCTGATTGCTGCTATTTTCCAAGCTAATTTCACCTAATTGCTGTATAATTGACAATACTCCACTATTTTGATGAGAAAATTGATCAATTTCAGCTACTTTTATAAATCATCACCCACATGTCTGTAAAGTAAGTTTGAAATGATGTGCTTTTCATAACAGCTGCTATCTTTGCATACTATTTAATTCAGAAGCAAAATAAATGAAGTCGGTTGTATTTTCTTTTGCTAAATGGACTGTTCCTTGCTGGAAGTATTATATTTCGTACCTTAGAAATATTTATGTTGATTGAGATAGCTATTTGTGGGTAGGTTAATATGGATTATAATTTACAAAGAATTAGGCAATATATAGTTAATTTGCTTATATATATGTATGTATGAATTTTAGTATGAAATTTTGTCCTTGGTTTCAGGTTTTGTCTGTATTTTTCTTATTGTGAACATTTGTTTATTTTTTATTTTCTCTGAATTTCTCAATCCCTCTTAAAGTCATATTAAAGAATGCCTAGTCCACTTGCAAAATCATCTTCAACATTGTTCTTTTTTTTTTCTTTCGTTTGATACTATCTTGAAGAAATGTAATTACGCGTCCACCTTTCGTAATAGAGGACAAAAGCTCAAGCAGAACACGGAAGAACATACTTTTATGGCTTGATATCCAATAAGTCTAAACCTTGCAAAACATTTTGTGACTTGGGCCCAGGCAAAACCTAACATCTGTCAGGTCTATATTGCTCACAACAGAAACCACAATCCAGCACAAGCAATTACACCATGGATTTCCACTCACTTTCCATGGACATAATCTGACATTGATAGTAAACAAATTTCACTGCAGCTGCACTGACTTTCACACTCAACATAATGATAAAAGTATTCCCCTTTGGTCAAAGTGTCTGGCTTGAAGTAATTTACAAATAGGGTGGTATTTAACTGAAGGTTTTGTTTGTTTATTGATGAGTGATTTTAAGTGATGTTTTTATCCAACCTTGTAGGCTTTAAGGATTTTGGACTGAAAATTGATTTTTGTCATGAATTTTGTTGTTGCTCTTGATATCAAAGGAGCATTGACATAGGGGTATGGACCAAAGATTTTTAAATAGGGGTGGGGTGGGTGGTGTTTAATACAAACTTTGCAAAATGTATTCTGCAAACCTGATAATGGTTCGCCAGATATCATTCTTGGGTGTCCCAGGTAGCCTGGCAGACGACTTGAAGATCCCTGCTTTAAAGGATTAAAGTGGTCAAAACAGCTTCTATTTTTAAAATGGATTTCTATTTTCAAAATGGACTTCGAAAAAAAACCTTCACAGTTTATACCCTTTTTTAGTGCTTAATAAACTCTGTACCACTTTACAGCAAACAAATTTTATTAGATATTCTGGTACAGAGTTTATTAAGTACCGAAAAGGAGTAAAATGGTAATGTGAAGGCTTTATTTCAGTCCATTTTGACAATAGAAATCCATTTTGAAAGTAGAAGCTGTTTCAAGCATGTTTATGATATTTGAAAAAGGACTGCAAAAGAAAGAAATTAGTAAAGAAAGCATTCAAAAATCATATTCCATTAAGGAGATATTTAAGTTTGGTATCATTTCTGTAAAACGACTGAAATCAAGAGTACTTTTGATGTCATAGCCTCAGATTCCTCAAAGTCTTTATATATTCTTTCATATATTGTCCTGCGATTTTGTGGCTTAAAAACCATGGGATGTCTGGAAAGGAGTAAAACTAAACGTAAGAAAGGTATTTATAATAGTGCACTTGAAGAAAGTTAGAGAAAAAATAATTGAAATAGTGAAAACAATTAGATATACTTTCTTTAAAATACATAAAGACTGAGGAATCGGAGGCTGTGATATTACAACTAGTCTTGATTTCAGTCGTTTTTACAGAAATGATACCAAACTTTAAAATAGAGTATCTCCTTAACGGAAGAAGATTTTGCAATGCTTGCTTCACCATTGTTTCTTTTGAAGTCCTCTTTTATATACATGTAAGATGGACATGCTTGACCACTAAACTAATCCTTTAATCTTTATTTTTCTTTCTCAAATATCAATTTTTGAATTTCGTTTTCCATGACATTTGGCCAGCTTGTGCTTACTAAAGCAGAAATAAAGATTATTATTGCATCAAAGTTATCATAGAACTACACACTACATTTACTACACTACTAATACAGAAGCATATGGACACTGCTAATTTCATTACATGTAGTCTTCATCATATAGAGGTAGGCTTATATGGACACTTAAAATATTTTATATGCACCACCAGTAAGAGCTTGAAATTCCTAACAGAATATTCTTGAAATTACACTAAAATTGAGTTGTTTTACTCCTCCCTCCCCCCTCCCCCACCCCCACCCACCTGTGCAAAAAGGGGAATTTGTCCAAAGAAAATTAAGTTGAATTTTTTTGGGAAAAATGACATCTAATGATGTTCAATGCTCTTTCTTGAGTTTCTATGAGGACTCTTGTATGAAACCAAAAAAGAAATCCCTGCAGAGATTTCAGATCCTGATTCTACCCCTGTTTGTGCACCCCTCCCCCCTCCCCTTCCCTCTCCCCCTGTTGGACATGGGAAGTTTGTAGCTGTCCATAGACCTTCAGGAGATAATAGATTCCAATGCTCTAGATCACACAAAAAAAACAAGTGTGGGATTGAGTGTGATAAGCACCTATATTCCCATAGTGTTAAATATATGCGTGAAATATTTTACGCAGTATTGAATTGCAATTTACAACCACTGGGTTTTGAAAGCAATAAGCACAGGTAAATAGAATAGTGTAATGAACTAACTTAAATTTACCATGCGTTGAAACTTTCAAAAAAAAGAAAGAAAAAAATTATTGAAAGAACTATTTATACCAAGGTGACCCTTCTAATGCAACACAATCTGCATAAAATATGCAAATTGATCTCTAAGATTTAAAAAAAAAAAAAAAAACCCACTGGTTGTTTAATAGTAGCATGCCTATTAATGGGAACACCAATGTTCCTATTAATTAAAACATGGAAGCCACTATTTTGTGATATTTCCCATGATCCTTTGCTATCCTAACGTTAAAGTCTTATGCAATGTTACAATTTTTCAATTTCAAATACGTCTGGAAAAAATACCTTTGCTAGGGGAAACTTAATACTGATGAAAATATCTTCATTACTGTTCATGGCTACAAATTTTCCACTCCCATTTGATATGTTCACCACGCCGCCGTTTTCGGAATATTAGATAAAATAGAGCTAGGCTTTTAGGCAGGAAACGGCCATTTTAAAAATTCAAATGTTTTTTAACACAATGATTTTTAATATTTCAAGAACTTAAATTAGAAACTATGACATTTTAGTGCAACATCTAAACATTATGGCAGCATGACTTCAATATTCTCGTGTGTTATAAATGTTCCTATTAATAGACATGCTTCCCGACTGTATAATGGTTTGTAATAGATTTTGAATACAGGCGGCTGTAAAATATTTTAGTTTGAGGGCAAAACATGACTGATGGATGAACATCCTTTTAATAATTATACATGATAAAATCCAAGCATGTTCGTATTACAAAAGATAATGATATGCAGATCATTTTGGGGGCGATTGTACTCCCTTGTCCCAATCGGATTCGCCCATGATGTTAAAGCAATATAGCTATAATGTTGCCTCTATGCGTCTACGTACCTTAAAGCTCTGGTATACCAAAGGTATCTCATTACAAGTGTATATGATCTTAAAGGTCCTTATCGGCATAAGGACATTGAGTTTTAATTTTCTGATTGGTTGAAATTTCAACCAATTGCAAAACCTGCCTCTTTCAATCATATTTCACCCTACAATCCGCGACAAAAGTACTTGACATCTTTTTTTATTCCCCTTTTACCCCTTTTCAATGTTGAAATTAAATTTCAGCTCTCCTTCGTGTCTCCTTTTTGGCATGCCGAGAAACGAACAACATTGCTGTCGCTGACGCTGACAATCATGATGAGTAGGATGATAATAGTTTAATATATTATATACGTCACACCTGTCATGCAGGGAATGACAATATTCAACATGTTTAATGCGATTCAACTGTTCTTTGAAATTAAATTTCAGCTCTCCGAGAAACGAAGAACATTGAAACGGGGGAGGGGAAAAAGTGTCAAGTATTTTGACGCGGACTGGAGATGAATAATACAACAACATTTTCTGATATGTTGGTGTGGCCAAATGGTTAAGACATCGGGCGGTTAGCTTTTGTGCCAAACGACATGAGTTCGTATCACATTTCGAATTTCTTTTCCCCTCATTTGAATTAAAACATGGAATTATCAACAGAGTTAATTAACAGAGTTAATTTCAGTTAATAGCTCCATCGTGTAGCAGTCCCTTGACTAACGACGAATTTGTACAGCTCTGTTCAATGGGATAAACATACACATAACATAACCAAGAAAGTTAACTCTGTACTTGGCCTTTTAAAACGTAACCTCTCAAACTGTCCCACCGACGTTAAATCCACTGCTTATAAAGCTCTCAGGCTAGTCAGGCCAGTACTTGAGTACGCATCTGCAGTCTGGGACCCCCATCACCAGTCAGCCAGTGCGATGTGGATAAACTTGAATCTATTCAAATAATAGCAACCAGGTTCTGTATGGCAGACTACTCTTATAAATCTAGTGTAAAAAACAGGCTTCATGAATTAGATTGGACCCTGCTAAGAACAAGAAGATACAACACCCGGCTACATATGCTATATAAAATCAATAACAATCTTGTCGCCATTAATAAAGACTAATACAAGAAATAATCATGACCTTAATTTCCAGGTTCCCTATGCTAAAAGGAATTTATCTTAACACTCTTTCTTCCCTCACACACTAAAGGATTGGAATGCTTTACCGTCAGACATTGTACATGCACCAAGTCTCAACTGTTTCAAAGCTCGACAACGACGACGAGTGAACACACAACTACAATGACGGGGTCGTTTATTCGGGTATGATAGTAACAATGCTATCACGAAACGCTTAATACGACCCGGACGAGAACACAGGTACGACGTACAGACAGACATAACATCGACAACCAAGTCAATGTCCACGGCCTTTGGTAACCAGTTGTGGTGCACTGGCGTGTCTACCCAACCTAGGCTTTACCCAACCTAGGCTTGAACCCAGGGCCTCGTGGTCTGTAGGTATGATAACTGCTACACCACAGTAGGTAGATTGTTTCAAAGCTAAACTTACTAACGCTTTTATTGCTAACTAGTTTTTGTATATTTTTTACTCGTACTTTTTACGCTCGGTTGGCGTTCATGTCCTTTTGAAGGATCTTTGCCAACTTAACCGATTCAGATTCAGATTCAGAACTCGGCTGTGTCATGTTGCGACGTAAACTTACTATGTACATAATCTCCATACACTGATATACACTTCTCTTGTAATACATTGATGACGTGGTAAGTACATGCCATGTAAGTACGTCATGCCATGTACTTACTGACGTCATTGTGAATTGTGTTGAGACGACATCGCCTCTTTAAAGCACAACAACATGATAATACAAAAATATGTCTGTTTGTTTATTTGTTGACAAATATCAACAATGTACCAAAGTAAATGTGTGAACCATAGGCGTACGGGACCTTTTTCATTTGGGGGGTCTGAGCCGGCCATTTTTCCCGAGAACACGCCATTTTTCCCGAGAACAGCCATTTTCCCCGAAAATTTGCCAAATTACTGCCCGAAATATGGCAACACAATTTTTTTGCCAATATTACCCAATTTTGTCAATTTTCTGCCCGCCCCCGTCCCCACCTCCCCCGCCGCTCCCCTTCCTTCGCACTTTTCTGAAAAATGAAAAAAAGTGTTCCTCGATTACTGTCGAAGGTGCAAGAACTGGTATAATGTGCCCACACTTGTTTTCTTCTTGTATTACAAAAGTACCTTTCGAATGAAATGCCCCTTAATTACTGACCTAGCACTAGTAGTAGAAAACTGGCGACTTTTTACAGTCCCGTATACTGGGGAATATGTTCCCATTGGAAAAGTCCCCCATTCCAAACATGAAGTACCCCGCTTTCTTATTTACAGAGAAGGGGCGGACATATGTTTATGACTTGGAAAGTGCCCCTAAGAGGTCGTACACCATGGTAAATATTATATCATATGTCCCTCATACCCCCATCCATGTCCCACATGGCATCCCTCCCTATGTCCATATGCAATCACATCCTATCACACTCACTGACTAAGCATATTAAATAAAACAAAGTCTGGTCAGGTCATATACTGTAGCAACTTTATGCAAATGCCCACAATAATCAAGTTGGAGTTTAATAATCATGCCTCATACAACTGTTGGTGCCCAAATATTTTGAAGAATTTTAAACCTCAAGTGCTACATGAGAGACTTTATGATCACTGAAGAATATTGGAAAATTATATTGTTTTACAGTCTGTTATCTTCTAAGAAAATATCAAATGTTTTGTAGACTTCTTAAGGAAAATAGTCTTCAATCCTGTCTTAAGTATCTCTAAAAAACTTTAACATTTTATTGGGAAATTTTAACCTTCCATAAAGATATCTGAAAAAATTTTAACTTTTTTTGAGGAACTCTGAAGAAACTTTGACATTTTCTGAGGAATTCTCAAAAAACGTTAAAATTTTTAAGGAAATCTCAGGACAAATCTGTGGACGGACGGACGGACGTAATCGCCATTACATAGGTTCGCATACTGCTTCGCATGCGAACCAAAAAGAAGACAATTTTAGGCTAACGTTAAAATACTAAAAGATTGGAAACAGCTATTTCCTACTGTTATATTCATCCTCCCCCCCCCCCTCCCTCCCCTCCACATACACCAAGGGATATATCAGGCTTAACTATTTGACTCCACCTTTGACTCCACCCTATTTTAACAAGTCATTTGCATATAAGTTAGTATATGAACTGACACTTTCATACTAGTATGCTCAATCAGCCGGGGACTGTGATAGCCAGGATGATACTTCTTATGGAGCCTATGGGATGTCATGTGGGACATGGGGTGGCATGCCATGTGGGACATGGGGTGGCATGCCACGTGGAACAGGGTAGAATGTCATGTGGATACGGTGGGATGCCACGAGTAACACAGAGTGTGACATAGGTTGGGATGCCATGTGTGACATAAGGTAGGATGCCATGTGTGACATAAGGTAGTATGCCATGTGTGACACAGGGTAAGATGCTATGTGGGACATTGGGTAGGAGGCCATGGGGACATGGGATGTGATGCCATGTGGGACATAAAGTAGGATGACATTGGGAGGGATACCATGTAGAACATATGGTGGGATGCCATGTGGAACATATGGTGGGAAGCCATGATGCGGGACACAGGGAGGGGTGTCATGTGGGACATAAAGAGAATGTCATGTTGTACATATGGTTGGATTAATGTGGGACATACATGTAGGATGGGATCCATGTGGGTCATAGCGTGGGATGCCATGTGGGACATATGGTGGAATGCCATGTGGGACATATGGTGGAATGCCATGTGAGACACTGTATGATGGAATGCCATGTAGGAGATATGGTGGAATGCCATGTGGGACAAGGCATGGAATGTCATGTGGGACATGAGATGGGATGTCATTTAGGACATGGGATGTGATCCATGTGAGACATAGAGTGGAATGCCATGTGGGTCATAGGATGGGATGCCCTGTGGGACAAATGATGGAATGCCACGTGGGATATGGGATGTCATGTGGGACATGGGGTGGGATGCCATGTGGGAGATATGGTGGAATGCCATGTGGGACATGGGATGGGATGTCATGTGGGACATGGGGTGGGATGCCATGTGGGACATGGGAAGGGATGCCATGTGGGACATGGGGTGGGATGCCATGTGGTACATGGGATGCCATGTGGTACATGGGATGCCATGTGGGACATGGGGTGAGATGCCATGTGGTACATGGGATGCCATGTGGGACTTAGTGTGAGATGCCATTTTTACAATCGGCCAGGTTATATGATATAATCGTCAATTTGCATGGGCATGCGAACCATGACGGTATTTACCGTTCTAGTCATCAATTGGTCTAGATCTGTTCCTATAATCAGGCTCATAGCCAGGGATTTTAAAGGGGGCTCGTCAATGGTATAAAAGGGCAACAAACTGTGAAATTTCAAGTACTTATCATTTTGTTATATTACAAAAGGGCACTTATTCAACAAAAGGGGCTTCGTTCGATGAAAAGTGGTGGGGGTCGTTTTTCGTATAACAGGGCAACAAACTTTTGAAATTCCAGGACTGGTGCTCATTATTTTCAAAAGGACATTTTCTCAACGAAAGGAGGTTCGTTCGCTTGGACAACCCCCCTCCCCCTCCCTTCCCCTCCCTCTTCTCCTTCTTTTCACCCTCCGCTACAGGCCTGCTTCCATGTTGTGGGATTGTAGACACATGCATATCTTTTATAGATTAAGTCGGGCAAATGCAAATTTTCGTCGGGCAAATTGATCTTACACCCACTCCCCCAATTGCTCGATATGAAGTTACGCCACAAATGGAAAGGTCCTTTATTTTGTAGTTCCCTGGTCAATATCGTTATAGTAAACGAGGACTGCACCCTTCCCCCTCCCCTCCACCCTGAGGCTGGCCACTCAGTCTCCGGGTGCTCGATGTCCAGTCTTGCTCCTGGTTTCTGATCGCAGAAAATCGTCGTACCACTCCTGAAATAGGGTGATTTCATATAAATAGCTTTAATTTTCTCCAATTACAGATCCAGTGATGCAACTAGAGTTCAGGGACCCGTATGAAGTATAGAGTTCAGCACTCCATAACAATTATATCGCAGTATTATTTTTGCAGCCAACATCAAAAAAGGCGCGGGATGTTGTGTGTGTGGTATGCGCTTGTAAATTTATGTGAATGAGACGCGAATTGAATCAGTGAATAATTTGGGACATGAATCTGTAATATTTTGTTTCATTAATTTTGTCCGGCATTGTCTGAATGCCTATGCAAATGTATTAGACACATAACAGTTATGAGGAATGTGAAAACGTGGAGCAGAATGCAAAATGTGCCGTGGTTATTAGTGCGCTGTGTTAGCAAGTAATAACCCGTTTACGTCGGGTGGCCGGAGCCTTCCGCCGGAAGAGTGGGGAATATGCGAATTTCAAGGGAATTATTGTGTTGGTGGAGAAGTTGGGTTGGCAGAATGAATTAGACTGGGGTCGGGTCCTAATGTAGCTCGAGTTGACGTGGCCAAAAAGCTGAGTTTGACTGTATGATTATGGTGGGCGTGGTGTGACTCCATATTTTTTTCTAATATTATACAGTGAGTTGGAAATGTGAAATGTGGGCAGAAAGGTTTGAAAAATTGTAGGGATGGCGTCGTGTCCGAGAAGTGCAAGATCCCGGTATCGGTTAGTTGAATTTTCTGTCGAATAAGCTGTATAAGGGCCGGGGATCACATCCGCGCACGCGTTCGGCTTTGATTGATTTTTTGTTTGTTTGTTTTTGTTGTTGTTAGGCGTT